>CAUYUJ010000514.1:115000-192500 GCA_963575745.1 Prorocentrum cordatum
TAGATGCCTGCCCGCCCTCAATATCTCGGTCGCGAGGAGCTGCGCTCCGAGCGCCATGGAAGGGGGGTGTCGCTCATGAAGTGGGGGCGTCTCCAGCCGCTTCGGCCAGTATTGGCGCTGCCCCTGGCCTAGGGCCGGGCGCCCGCCCTGGGCCCCGAGCGCTCTGGAAGGGGTTGGGGTGTCGCCCCTGGAAAGGGAACGTCCTCAGCGGCTCGGCGAGGACGATTGGGGGTGAGCTGATCGTTGCTGCCCGATATGCCCAGAGAGACTCAGTGCGCGCTGTGGGATTCCCTGGCGGGGCAGACGGAGCGCGCCAGGCCGCCGAGGCATGTCGCTGGGCCGCCGGCTTTCCAGCTCGATGAGAAGACGGCTTTGGTCGTCGGAAGGACCTTTGCTGATTGGACCAACGGGTTTGAATATTTTCCCCGCGCGCTCTCGGGCATCCACCCCAGGGGCGAAGCTAATCATCGATCGGGGAAGAGGATCCATGGGGGGGGCGCCCATCTTGTCTCGCCGAAGGTCCTGCTGCTCATTGGTGGCCCGCAGTAGACTTGATGCCCCCTGATGTCGCTATCCAACTTCGCAGCGGGCGCTCGCCCAGAGGTTAGAGGCTTTTTGAGGGGCTGAGGGGTGCAGCCACCACGGCCCTAGCGTTTCCCTTGTTGCCTGTGGCGCCCAGGGTCTCTCAACGCGGCCTGTATGCGTGCCAGGGTCGGAGAGCGTGGCAGGCGTTGTACTTTCTCGACACCATAGGGGGTGCGCAAAGGGTGGTCCCTCACTGCGGCCGCTATGCACGACGGTCGTCCAGTGTATAGCAGGCGTGGCATTTTCTCGACACCGCTGGGGGTGCGCAGGGGGTGGTCCCTCAGCGCGGCCGCTATGCACGACGGTCGTCCAGTGCATAGCAGGCGCTGCATTTTCTCGACACCATAGGGGATGTGCAGGGGGTGGTCCCTCACCGTGGCCGCTATGCGCGCCGGTCGTCCAGGGCATAGCAAGCGTGGCATTTTCTCGACACCATAGGGGGTGCGCAGGGGGTGGTCCCTCAGCGCGGCCGCTATGCACGCCGGTCGTCCAGGGCATAGCAGGCGTGGCATTTTCTCGAGACCGTTGGGGGTGCGCAGGGGGTGGTCCCTCACCGCGGCCGCTATGCACGACGGTCGTCCAGGGCATTGCAGGCGTGGCATTTTTTCGACACCACAGGGCGTGCGCAGGGGGGGTCCCTCACCGCGGCCGCTATACACGACGGTCGTCCAGGGCATAGCAGGCGTGGCATTTTCGCGACACCATCGGGGGGGGGCGCAGGAGGTGCTCCCTCAGCGCGGCCGCTATGCACGACGGTCGTCCAGTTCATAGCCGGCGTGGCATTTTCTCGACACCGCAGGGGGTGCGCAGGGGGTGGTCCCTCACCGTGGCCGCTATGCGCGCCGGTCGTCCAGGGCATAGCAGGCGTGGCACTTTCTCGACACCATAGGGGGTGCGCAGGGGGTGGTCCCTCACCGCGGCCGCTATGCACGACGGTCGTCCAGTGCATAGCAGGCGTGGCATTTTCTCGACACCATAGGGGATGCGCAGGGGGTGGTCCCTCACCGTGGCCGCTATGCGCGCCGGTCGTCCAGGGCATAGAAGGCGTGGCATTTTCTCGACACCGTTGGGGGTGCGCAGGAGGTGCTCCCTCAGCGCGGCCGCTATGCACGACGGTCGTCCAGGGCATAGCAGGCGTGGCACTTTCTCGACACCACTGGGGGTGCGCAGGGGGTGGTCCCTCACAGTGGCCGCTATGCGCGCCAGTCGTCCAGGGCATAGCAGGCGTGGCACTTTCTCGACACCATAGGGGGTGCGCAGAGTATTCGGGCATAGCAGGCGTGGCAGTTTCTCGACACCATAGGGGGTGCGCAGGGGGTGGTCCCTCACCGCGGCCGCTATGCACGACGGTCGTCCAGTGCACAGCAGGCGTGGCATTTTCTCGACACCATAGGGGGTGCGCAGGGGGTGGTCCCTCAGCGCGGCAGCTATGCACGACGGTCGTCCAGGGCGTAGCAAGCGTGGCGCTTTCTCGACGCCATGGGGGGTGCGCAGGGGGTGGTACCGCACCGTGGCCGCTATGCGCGCCGGTCGTCCAGGGCATAGCGGGCGTGGCGTTTGCTTTACACCACAGGGGGTGCGCAGGGGGGGGTCCCTCACCGCGGGCGGCCGCTCCGGTCGTCCAGATCATAGCAGGCGCTGCATTTTCTCGACGCCATAGGGGGTGTGCAGGGGGTGGTCCCTGACCGCGGCCGCTATGCGTGCTGGTCGTCAAGGCATAGCAGGCGTGGCATTTTCTCCACATTTACGGGGTGCGCAGGGGGTTGTCCCTCACCGCGGCCGCTATGCGCGCGGGTGGCCACCTCGAATCTGTCCTCGATGGAGGATAGAAGGCTAGGAAGAGGGAGGAGGTTCAAGCAATATGGCGTTGGATGACACATAGGCGAACATTCGCGACGAGGGCTCAGAACGCAGATTTGCGCATATATTATAAACTCAAGCAAACACATCATATTGGAGAGGCCTGACGGCCGGTGCCGCCGACCCTGATCGAAAGGGCTAGGAGTGGGCGGAGGAAGCGGAGGAGGAGGAGGAGGAGGAGGCGGAGGAGGAGGAGGAGGAGGAGGAGGAGGAGGAGAAGGAGGAGGAGGAGGAGCAGGAGCAGGAGGAGGAGGAGGAGGAGGAGGAGGAGGAGGAGGAAGGAGGAGGAGGAGGAGGAAATGCATCCTTTGTGTGCCCGCTCGAAGAAAGTGCGCCTTGGGAGTGTGATATTCTGACTTGGGACGTGCTCCCGGATGAGGAAGAAGTGCATCTCGGGCGTGCCCGCTCGAGGAAAATGCGCCCTAGGGGGGTGGTATGTTGACTCGGGGCCCGCTCCTGGGACGCCTCTGCGGGAGGAGGAGGAGGAGGAGGAGGAGGAGGAGGAGGAGGAGGAGGAGGAGAGGAGCAGGAGAGGAGCAGGAGGAGGAGGAGGAAAAGGAGGAAGAGGAGGACCAGGAGGAGGAGGAAATGCATCCCGTGCGTTCCCGCTCGAGGAAAGTGCGCCCTGGCGGGCGTCGTTTCTGCTCCGCCCCCCCCCCCTCTGCGGGGAAGGGATCAAAGGGAAGGGGCTCCCCTTCGACTCCACTAAGACGTCGTTTAATTTCGATTTGGATGGCGCGCTTGAGGAGGAGAGCCCCGGGAGGGGGAGAACGGAGACGACGGAGACGACGAGTCGAACGGAGAAGCCCCTCACACACGCCGACAGGGTCGGCTGACTTTAATTAAGTATGTGGGGTTCCTCGGAGGCCGCATTCTTGGATGCAGTCGGGAATGGGGTAGCGCTGTCTGTTTTGGTTGTGGGTGCGTGGCCGCCCAAGCTGTTCGCAACCTCGGAAAGCAGTGTTCGACTTCAGTTGGCCAATGCGGCAAGCGTTTGCTAGCCAGGCTCGCCAGAAGCAAGCTGGCTAAGAGCCAACTGGTGATTAGGAAGGTTTGGGGCGATTTCCGGGCCTCACAGGCGGTTTCAGGCGCCCAGAAAACCGAAGAACAGGGCAGTCCCACAATCATGTACAAATTCTGAAACATGCTTCTCCTACCCCCGCCGTGCCCGCAATGCGCGGCGCAGGCGGTCTGCAGCTTCTCGGCCCAAGACCCTCGCGTCTGCGGGCCGCGGCCTCCCCTCGCCCCCCCCCCTCTCGGGACGCGCGCGCGCGTGGGGGGAGGGCTGCGGGATTTTTTCTTTCAAGGACGCTGCCGCCTTCCCCCCTCGTCGGGACATCGGGGTGGCGGAGAGCGCACTTGCTTCGCCGCCCCGACTCCCTTGGGGGGGCCCCCGTCTGCCTCGGGCTGGCGGTGGCCTTGAGCAGCGGGCTCCCGCTTTCGCTGCTCAGCACGGGAGTCGTCTCCCTGTTGACGACTGCCGTGGCCTGCGGCTTGTGCGGGTGCGTGGCTGCACCTGCCTGGCGGGGCAAAGGCGCTTCAGGCGCCCCCCGCGCGTGGCGGCTGAGCACCCGCTGGGTGTTTAGGGCCGTCGCGCGGCGCGAGCAGGTCCGCCGGCCCCAGCCTCCTGGCCGCGTGGCCAGTCTGGACGTGCGTCCAGGGGCCTGTGTGCCCTCACCGCCTTGGCTGCCTTCGCCTCGGCTGTGTTGCGTTCCGCTCGTCCTCCCTGCTCGGGGTGCAGTCCCCCGCTGGCGTGAGGTGCTTTTGCTTGCTGCCATGATGCATCCATTGGTGCGCCTGGCTTCTGTGCCGGTGCCAGACGGCGTCCCGTGGCCGGGCCTGCTTCCAGTCGACCGCCCGCCTTTCGTAGCATCGTGGCCGGTAGTGCCTACCTGGCCGCAGCCGCAAAACTCTTCTCCCCCCTCCCCCTACTTCTTCCCCCTGGCCCTCGGGGCGGAGGAGCTGGAGATTCATTTGAGGAGAGGACGAGGGGGAGGAGGAGGACAGGGAGGAGGAGGAGCGTACACGCCATGTGCTCCGGCACAACGAAAAGGCGAGCTCCTTGGCGGCTCCGCCGGACAGCACTATCCGGCGGCGAGTCCGGCCCATCCTCGTGCGAATATTCCCGCTGGCGAGATCCCTGCCGCAGGCGAGCGTTCTGGCGGCGGCAACGGACGGCACTTTCTGGCGGCGGGCCTGGCCCCTCCTCTCGCGAGAACTCCTGCTGGCGAGAGCCTTACCAAAACCAAGGCGGACAAAGGCGCAACGACAACTGCGCGGGGTATGGAGGAGTCGGAGCGGGTGGACCTCACTAACCTCCACCTCCTCTCCACTCCCTCACCTCCTTTCGCCGCTGCGCACCGGCTCGGACGCGTGTCTCGGCAACCCAGCCGTCATATGGGGGCCGCCAGGTCCGCGGATGCCGACGGCTTTCCGCGCGCGGTGCGCTCGGGCGCCAACGGCGTCAGGGCACCCGCGCCTCTGCCCAGCCAAGGCTGCGCGGCGGTTGAGGCGCTGGGATCTTCGGATCGGGCGATCTGGCGTGTTCGCCCGCCGCCTGGCTTAAGCGCTCTGCCGTCTCTCGGGGTCGCGCCGATTGAGCCGCCGCCAGGTCTCGTCGGCCGGGCGGCCGACTTGGTCATGCCTGGTTTGGCTAGCCCGCTTTCGGCCGCCAGCGCGCTCGAAGGCGGTCTCAGTGATGAGTGCAGCCCGCTCCGGATTTCTGCGTTGGGGGTCGCAGCGTTCCCTTTTCTGTGGGCCGCGCCTCCGATTACGCACCAGCGCCCTGGCAGCGGCGCGTGCGCAACGGTGGCGGCGGTCGCCGCTGCCGCTCCACATTCGGCCTCCTTGATCGAGCGTGTGGGTCTGCCCCCAGGCCTCCTGGGTCTGAACGCTGGCGCGCCTACGCCGCCGTCGCCCGTCAGCAGGCCCGTCGCGCGTTCGCCCCCTCCGCCCGTCTCCGGGGCGGATGCGGAGACCGCAGCCGCCGCCTTCGCTGCCACTCGCAGTTTGGAGGCCGCCGCTCTGGGCGCGATCACTCCGGCGCCTGTGCCCTTTACCGCCCCCTGCGCTGCGGACGCGGCTGCCGTCATCGCGGGTGGCCGCCAGCGTTTTCTCGCGGAGTGCCCTCTCCGGGAGCATCCCGCCGGAACATGCGCCCCGCCGCCTCACCTTGGGGTTGCCAGCTTCGGGGGCGGAGTTGGCGCGCCAGGTGCAGAAGTGCCAATCTCTGGTTGCGGGGGTGGGCAGGTGCCCTCCGAGCCTTTGGTCGACCCAATGCCTTCAGTAGCGGCCGTCGGCGCTAACCAGCGTGGCGCCCGACCTCCCCTGGCTCGCGCTGCGCCCCTCGTGCGCGTAACGGGTGAGCAGGTTCAGGTTGCGTCGGCCCCGTCGAGTCGCCGCCTTGGGCGAGCACCCATCGCCGCCTGCCCCGTCAAGCACAAGGACTCGCAGTGGTCGTTCGAGGCGCGTGGAGATCCTCTGACCCTGCCTGGCCCAGCACCCGCTGCAAGCGCAGGGCCCCGTGCGAGCGCTGTGGCAAGATCGAGCCATCCCGACCTGCCGTGGTCACTCGGGGTACGCGGGTCCCCCCTACGTCCATGCCGGGCTCAGCCCCACAGCTGCCGGACGCTACTCGGATGGCTTCTGCTACCATCGCAGGACCCCCAGCGATCAGCGTGTCCAGTTGGAGCCTTCGCGACCTGCCGCGGCCGCTCGAGGTACGGGAGGGTCCACCCGCGACCTTGTCAGGCTCTGCTTCGGTGTTGGCCGACGCTGCCCGCGACTTCATCGGGCCTGGTGAACCTTCCCTGCTCCTCGCCGCCTAGCAGCTTCGCGGGCGGGGTCGACGCGAATGCTGGTGGCCCGTCTCCACGCGGCGCGGGCGTTCAGGTTGCGGCTGCGCCCTTGAGCCGCGCCGCTCGCGACGCGTGCGTGGAGGAGGAGTCGATTCAACCTGCGCCATCTCAGGCGGAGCGCTGCGTTCCAGAGGGAGTGGCGTCATTTGTCCCGGCAGCCGCGGGGCCGCCCCTTGGTCCCAGCGGGCGCGCGCAGCCCTGCGTCGGCGCCGATGCCTGCCTGGGGGGTGAGTCCCCCTGCTCGGCCCATGCCACGCGCTCAGGCACCAAGCCTCGCCGTGATCGTCGGGTTCGTCCTCGGCGTAGTGGGCGGCGAGGCCGCCGGGCCGTCGGCTGCAGCGTCGGCGCCCCTCCACACCCCACGGAGATGAACCGCGCGCTCGCAAGTGGCGCCACGGCACAGCCCGAGACGAGCGGACGCGGGCCCCGTGGGCTGCAGAGCGCCGACCGTATGAGCAGCGGCTCTGCCCTTGGCCGTGTTCGTCTAGGCACCGCTGACGCTTGCCGAGCTCCGGGCGTCGCGAAGCGGCACGGCGGGGGGGCGAGTGCGCATCGGCTGGGCAAGACGCCCGCTGATGCCGCTCGCAGCTTCTGGGCGACGCAGGCTCGCCGCGGTAGGCGCTGGGGGGCCCAGCAGGGTCGCTACGACCTTGCAGGGGCCCCCGAACGCCATCGGGGCAGCCCTTGCTCCGTCCCCGAGGCCCCCGCCACTTCACCTGGCCATTTTGGCCACGTTTTCCCCGGTACGGCTCGTGCCGACCCTGATCCAGGTCCTGCACCTTTCGTGCTGGATCTTTTTTCTGCCTTGCTGCGCCTGTTCCCGGGCGCGCACATCGACATGACCCACTGGGCCGCTGCGTTGCCCCAGGCTGGGATGGGTTCTCGTTGTGCTCTTGCTTCCTTCGCCCGCTCATCACTCTACGCGTCGGAACGGGACGTCTCTACGGAGCGCGCTCCCCGCGATCCATGGCCGCGCCCGCCTGCCCCATCCTTGCCGCCGCCTCCCGCTCCCTTCACGGGCCGCGCGCGGGAACGTTGGCGGCTGCGGCGCGCTGCTCGCACTTTGGCCCAGCATGCGGTTGTTGCGCTCAACTGGCTTACGCTCGGCCACCCTAGCTTCGCTCCCGCCGAAGCTCAAGTGCGTGCTACGGTCTCCCCGTGCCAGGAGGGGGTGCGCTCGCGTCTTGAGCGCCTTTGTAGGATCGCAGTTCGCTTTGCCCGCGGTGGCAAGAGCGACCTTGGCAGAGCTTTTGCCAAGTTTGACTCCACCGAAGTCTCGCTCCGTGGTCTGGCTACCCACGTCGCAGCTTGGGAGGCTTCCTTTACTTCCTCCTCCCAAGTGCCCGCCCCCATGCGGCAACTCCCCGTCAGCGCCACCCCTCTGGTGGATTCGCTGGCAGCGGCTGCAGGCTGGGGCGCCTCTCAGGCCGAACCTTTCGACTTGAGGATCCGAGCCAGCCGCATCAAGTGGGATTATTCTCCGCCCTTCGACCCGAGTCCCTATCTTGATGAACCCTTGGTGCACGCCGCCTTCCACGACCCAGAAGTCATGCGCCGTCCCCCCGAGGAATGGCCTGACGGGTTTAGCAGCGCTCGGGTGCACATGGATAGGTCCGAGCTTTGGGACCTTCTCAAGAAATGGGACTCGCGCGGTGCGCTCTACCTGACGCCCGCAGACGACCTTCGCTGGTACGAGGCATGCGGGGCGTTTAGAGTGCTTAAGGACGAACAGCATGACCGCTTGATTCTCAATCCCACAGTGGTAAACAGCCGCTGTCGGAGCGTGTTCTCGAGCACGCAGCGCTTAGGGCAGGGGTTTCTCCTCTGCCGCCTGGGGCTCGCCGCTGGTGAGTGGCTGGTTGTCTCCTGTGATGACCTCCGTGAGTTTTACTACACGTTCCAGGTGCCCCCTGCGCGGGCCAGGCGCAACGCTCTCCGCGTTCGGCTACCGAGCAGCCGTTTCACGGATTTCAGAGCTTGGCGGGATGATCTCGCCCGCGTCGACGTCAGCCCCTGCCTGAACGCCCTTGCAATGGTGATAACATGGCAGTCGAGATTGCGAACGCTGCCCACGAGGAGGTGTTACGCTCGCTGGGTGCCCTGCAACCCCACGAGCAAGCTATCCACCGACAGCCATTCCCTCGTGGCCCTTCGTCGAGATGTTGAATATCGACGATCACACGGGGTTTCAGAAACTCTCTTGGCGGGGGTCCGCTCCGCGCCCTGACGACCCTGGCCGCCGCGACCAGGCGGTTTTCTCGGCGTGTGACGCTGGCTACCCGCGGGTGGGTCTCGTTCAGCATCCTGGCAAGCGGGCCAGGAGCGCGACTCATACCGTTGTCGTGGGCGCCGAGGTTGAAGGGCGCATCGGCATCGTCTGCGCCCCGCTGGTGCGCGCGGTCGCCCTGTGCCGGCTCGCCCTCATCCAGGTGTATTTGGGGCGCACCACGCGCACCTTGCTCAGCTCCCTTGTCGGCTGCTGGCTACAGGTGTTTTTGTATAGGCGCCCGATGCTGTCGCTCTTTGCGCGTATCTATACTTTCATCTCCGCGCTCGATGATGATGGCGAGTACGCGTTGCCCGTGTGCGTGCGGGGCGAGCTTCAAGCATGCACCTATCTGGCCTTCGTGGCTATGACCGACCTTCGGGATTCTCACCCCGAAGTGTTCGGTACGGACGCCTCCCTGTGCTGGGGAGGGGTGGTCCGCAGCGAGATTGCTGCTCCGCTGGCCGAGGAGCTCTGGCGCAGGTCAGAGCACGGCGGCTGGCACACGCGGCTTCACGACGATCGGTTGCTTGCCGTTCTGAGCCGCCCCGGGGAAGAGGTACGCGAGGGTGATGACGTTGACTCGTGGCATCGCCAGCTTGGTCTCCCTTCGCTCGTGCCCCCTGTTGCGCCGCGCTGGATTACCGAACTGTCCGAGGCGTTGCGTTTTCGATTCTCCTATAAGTGGAACTTCTGTATTCCCGGGCACATCAACATCTTAGAGACGGCTGTGTTCAAAAGCCTCTGTAAGTATTGTTGTATCCGTGCCCCTGATAGGAGGATCGCCGTCCTCCTCGACTCCAAAGTCGCCCTCGGAGCGGCTGCTCACGGCGGGAGCAGTTCCCCGGGCCTTTCTCATGTCTTGAGCACGGCGTTGCCCTACATCCCCGGAGGGGGTCTGTACATGGGAGGCATGTACGTCCCCACCGATGTACACCGCGCCGACGACCCGACCCGAGGTCGCGCGGTGAGGCCCCCCTCGCGGGAGGAGCCCGCCTGGCTCCAGGAGCTTTCGGCAGGTTCTCACGATCGGTTCGATATCATTGCCGCCGCCGACGCTGCGTCGGCCTACCCCGCGTGCATGTGGGGCCGCATCGTTTCGCTTGTGTTGGCTGGGCCGTGGATGGCCCCCGCCGACGTCGGCGCTGCAGGGCAACCCGCTGCGGCTTCTCGCGGCGCCAGCGACGCAGATGCGCCCGCCGCTGCGTCTGGCCCACGTGAGCCACGCACCGCGCGGGACTACCGGGACGAGGGCGTGCCTAACGTTGCCGCAGGAGTTTCGGCCGAATCTGAGGCCCCTCCTGCGCCCGCCCCGCCCGACGCCCCGAGGCAACCAGCTTGCGGGAGTAGCGCCGCCGAGCCCCGAAGGGCCGATTGCGCCCGCCGCAGCAGCCCCCCCCTCCGCCCCAGGGCCGTCGATGCTAGCGGCCCCCCGGGCCGCCCATGCCCCTGAGGCGGTCAGCAAAGCCGTCGCCCGGGTTGCGAGGCGCCCCGCCCGCGCCCCTCGGCTGCTTGCCGCTCAGGAGGTCCTCCAGGTTCGCGCCTGCGCCGATCGCGCGGCCATCGAGCGTCAGTTCAGGCGCCTCGCAGGTCGGCGCCCCCCTGACAATCTGAGTGGGGGTCCCGCGGCGTGGCGGAGGTTTTGCGACGCTAACTCCATCCTCCTGAACGTTGCGGGGAACGAGGGATGCGGCGCCGCGAGTTGCGCGGCGCGGTCGCCACAGGGCGTGGCCGCGGTGAGAAGACGGCCTGGTGGCGCCTTTTCCTGGCCCGCCTCCGTCGCGAGCCGCCCGTTGCACCCCCGCGGCGCGGCATCCGCCTCAGGCGCCGCGAGCCGTGCGCCCCGCCGGCGCAGGCTTGCTCCGGGAGCCGCCGCCGCTGCCCTCCCCGAAGCTGTTCACCTTCGCCCGTGGAGCCCCGGTGCTGACGAAAAGCCCTCGTCTCCCGAGAGGCCGCCTTCGGACGCGCCCTCGACGGCGTCGGACTCGCGGGACGCGCCGCCTCCGGCCCCCGAGCCAGGCCGCGCTCTTGCGCAGTTTACCACGCACCCGGCACGGACTATCGCATCCGAGGCGGGAGCTTCCCAGGCCTCGGGCGGTGCCGCGGGGGATGTGACATGCCAAGGCGCCCCGCTCCGCCGCGCGAGTCCCAAGTCGGCCGGCTCGGGGGCTGCCGCCCCGAGCAGTGCCGCGCACGCCGAGTCCGTAGCCACGACCGTTAGTGCGAGCCCGTCTCGCCAGGCGGGAACGAGGGCCGATCGGTCCCGCACCGCTTTCCATCGCGCGGCCGAGGGCCGAAGGGAACCCTCCCGCGGGCACAGTCCCGCTCCCGCCACAGGGGCGCCCAGGGCCCCTCCCGTTGGCCGTCCTGGGGAGCCTCGCTTCCAGGGTCCCGTCGCTGACGAGGGAGTGGACTGGGTTCAGAGTGCGGCGCCCCCTGGGCTGAGGAGCCAGGGCCGGAGCCCCTCGGCCAGAACCGTGGCTGCCCGCCCTGCCTCGGCGCCCGGTGCCTCCCGCTCGCGGTCCACTCGCGTCCCGCGGGAGCGGTCGCGACCCCGCGACGGCGATGCCCCTCTCTCGCAGGGCAGGCGCGTCCTCCCGCGGGATCGCCCGCGCTCGCTCTCGCTGTTTCGCGATGGCTTCAATCCCCCTGACCTGGCGCCGCTCTCGCTCGATCCCTTGGCGAGCCGGGCGGCGACCTTACCAGGCCTGGTGGGTAACCTGCCCAGCGCGGGAGCCCCTCCGAGGGCCGCGCCCCTTGACGAGGAGGGTGCTGGCGCGCGCTTGCCCAGCAGGGCCGCTACGACCTCGCAGGGGTGCGCGCGCGCCGTCGCGTCCGAGTCGGGGCGTGCCCCAAGGAGTGCACGCGCCAGAGGGGCCGCTACTGCCGCAGGCTACTCGGCTGGAGGCGCCGCCGCAGCCGCCGACGCCGCAGCCCCGAGAGCTGTGGCCACGGCTGGCACCGATGATGATTCCCAGCTTGCAGCCGGCAGCGCCGCGCCGCCCGCAGCTTTGGACGCTGTGGCCGCTGCCCGAGCAGAGGTCGAGGCCACTTCGAGCGCCCTGGCAGCGGCGCGCTCCGCCCCTGACGAGGCCGCCAGCGCAATTGCCGAGGTCAGCGTTGCAAGGGCGCGGGACGCCGCCGCGCTCATGCACCAACTCTGCCTCGATGCCGAGGCAGGGCCTGCGGCAGGCGAGAGAGCGGCTGCCCTCCGAGTGGCCGCCGATTCTCTTCGGACGATTGCCCGTCTCTCAGCCGAGCGCCAACGTAGCGCTGCGGCTACTTCGGAATCGCCTCCCTCGGCCGAGGAGCCCACTCCCATCCCTCCAGTTGGCATGAACCTCTCCGGCCATGCTACTTCGGCCCCGCAGGGGGAGGAGCGCGCCGCTGGGGGGGCTCGGGGCAATCGTCCGCCCGGAGGTCGAGGCTTCGCGGCGCCTGATAGTGAGGCAGGAGCTGGCACGGGCTCGCACAGCGAGGCTGTTCCGGCGCCGCAGGGCGACGCACGTGCCGCCCCCGCCTCCTTTCGACGTGCCCCGCGGCCTGCCCGCCGCCGCCGCCGCGGGGGGGGTGACGTGTCGCCGCCGCCTCCCCGCGGTGCCGTGGAGGCGGCGGCCCACCTCGCTGCGCCCGATGGTTCAACGGCTGACGTGAGGCAGGTGCACATTCGGCAAGGGGCGTCTTCAGCTGCCAGCCCGAACCCCGAGCTTGGCGCAGCCCATTCTCGGATCGGCCGCCCGGCAGGATTTCCTGACTCTCAAGTCATTCCCGCCTATGTCGTTGGGCGCGCGCGGTCGCTGCACGCGCTCGACATTGTGGATTGTCGAGCTTGCGGAGGTGGCACCTGCCTCTCTGTATCTCAGCGGCAGTTCGCTCGCAAGAGTTCTCGCGGCCTTCGGTGTGTGGTTGTGCGACGCGGGTTTTCCACGCGCCACGCCCTGGTGCATGCGCTCCTGGAAGTGCAGGCTCTTCACCCCCATTGGCGGGGCTTCCTCACTGAAGCGTGGGATGTTGCGAAGCGGTGGGATCCGCCTGGGCCCCGCTGCCCTCTTCCACCGCTGCCGCGAGCGCTGCTGCGCGCCATGGTGGCGTTGTGCCTCATCGGGAATGGCCAGTTATGGCCATCCTGCTGGCGGCCGGGTTCACGATGTCCGCGAGGCCTGGCGAGTGGGCAACCGCCCGCCGAAGTGACCTCTCCTTGCCCATTGACCGCCTTGAGTCCACGGGCGACGCTGTTCTGTCCATTCCTGCCCCCACGACCCGCTGGGCTGGTGCAGAGCGGCATCGCGTGCACAAAGTTCTCGATGATATTATGTCGATCGTGCCGCATCCGTCGTCGAGTGTCGCTGCTCTGTGTCGTGCTCTCGGCCCTCAGCAGCACGTTCGGTGCTCCGATCGAGCAGTGGTCAGGATGATGGAGCTGGTCTTTCGTGATTTGGGTCCCACCGATCCCCTATTGACCTTCGGTCAAAGGGGCTTCCGAACTCGGTGGAACCACCTTCTTTCGGCGCTGGGCGCGCCGCTCGCCAGAGCGCCAGCGGGGTTCGATTTGGCTCCTGTGCTGCGCTTCAGGAGCGCCGCCACGGATGACATTCCTCGTGTCTTCTGGCGTGATCGTTGGCGGCAGGCTTCCAGCGCGGAGCGCTACTTGCAAGCTGAAGTGCTTCCGGCACTGCCTACAGCCGCTCGGGGCCGTGTATCTTACCTCGCCGACGCTAGCGACCTCCTTGTCGCTTCCTTCCTGAATGCCGGCCCCGCTGGGTGGCCCATGTAGCTTGCGGCCGCCCGCCGAACTCTTGACACTTCGCAAGGGCTTTGAGCATGGGTATGGCTGCTACGCCCCCCTGGGCGTCCAGGAGCCGCCGCCGGACGGCGCCTCCTGAGTGCGCCGCGCGGGTCCCGCGCGTCGGTCCGCTTTCCCTTTCGCGGCCCGTCGCGCGCGCCCCGCGCGCCGCTTCCGAGACGACTGCTCCTCTGCGTAGCGAGCGGGGATGCTTCTCATATCCCCGCCGTGCCCGCAATGCGCAGGCGGTCTACAGCTTCTCGGCCCCCTTCCTCTCCGCCCTCCTTTTTCTAAGGCAAGCCTGCGGCGCTGCTACGCCCCCCTGGGCGTCCAGGGGCCGCCGTCGGACGGCGCCTCCTGAGTGCGCCGCACGGGTCCCGCGCGTCGGCCCGCTCTCCTTTCGCGGCCCGTCGCGCGCGCCCCGCGCGCCGCCTCCGAGACGACTGCTCCTCTGCGTAGCGAGCGGGGATCCATGTTCTTCTGCGTTTTGAAAGCCTCTTGGGGGTCTTCTTTGGGTCGTCTTCGGGCGTCTGGTGGGTGTCTAGGCCCTCTTAGGGGCCCTCGGGGGGGCGGTCGGCCGCCCTCCTGACCGATTTTGGCTTGCGGCCGAGGCCCACCAGGGGCTTCTGCGGCCGAGGCCCTGCGGCCGAGTTCTGAAAGCTTGCCGCCTGCAGGGGCGTCCGGGGGACTCCCGCGGGGCCACGCATCCGGGGGGAGTAGAGGGTCCCGGGGGTCCGGGATTCGGGGGGTCCGGTTTCCGGGGAGGGGGGGCTGAGAATATGTACATGGGAAAATGGATATGGTATATGTAATATTCGAGGTGGTCGGATGTGCTCACCGTGCGACGCAACCTGATCGGAATCTCCGCAACATGGCAAGAAGCTTTCAAAGAGGCGCAAGGCAGCTTGTGAATGTCAGCTGCCTGCAGCAAGTTCCGCCACCATGCCAGCGCAGCACTTTGCGTGGCGACGTTTCGAACAATGCCCAGAAAACTGCTGTAGCATGTGGCACCTCTCGTCTACATTCCAGTTTACCTTCTTTGGGCCGTCTTGGGGCTGTCTTGGGCTCCTGTTGGGGTCGTCTCGTTGCCATCTTTTTGCCGTCTGGCTGCCGTCTTGGGCTGGGCTGGGCACCTCTCGGCTTTTTGGGGAGTCCTTTCGAGCTTTCTTGTGGGACTGTTGGGCCCCTCTTGGTCTACCCTGGGCCCTTCTGAGGCTATCCTGGGTGCCTCTTGAGCGGTGTTGGGGCTCTCTTGGAGCTGTCCTGGGGAAGCTGGGTGGTTTCTCGGAGGCCGTATTGGGCTCTTCTGGCCTCCTTTTGGTTCCTCCCAAACCCTCTTGGAACAATCTTGAGGCGAAAACGTCAGAGCAACATGCTCGAAAACTGAAGGCACTAACGTCTTGTACGAGTTTGGTCTTCCTGGAGAGCCTCTTGGCCTTCTCTTCAGTGTCTTGGAAGCCTCTTGAGGTCTCGGTGGCGCCCCTTTACATATTCTTGAGGTCTCTTGGTTGTCTCCTGCGCCAGTGCTGAGCAATCGTGGATGCCTTGACCGTGCCCCTCTGGCCTGGCGGGTGCAGGATCCCGACCGTGTGGGCGCCGAGGCCGCGGCGATGCGACGGGAGCCGCGCGGCCGCGCCTCCTCCGGAGCCAGCCAGTCGTCGTCGTCGTCTTCCGTCGTCATCGTCGTTGTTGTCCGTCTGGCCTCGTCCGCCGTGCGTCGTCCTCGTCGTCGTCTGTCGACGTCGTCTGCCGTCGTCGTCGTCGCCGTTCTCCGTCGTCGCCTGTCGTCGTCGTCTCGGGTGGTTTTGGGCGTTTCTCGAGGTTCTCGTCGCCACGCCGGGACGTAGCTCGAAAAACTGGCTTGGGTGGACCCTGCAGGGTTGGGGCGGGCCAGGCGGTCCAGACTCCCTGGATACCACCGGGATCCCCATCTCGATTCACGCATTTTTTTGTTTTACCCCCAGAGCGAAACAATCGGAGCATGATCGAATATCAAAGGCCTGCGACCTTTCTGGTCCTTGTCTAGGGCCCGCGGTGTCCTCCACATGGAGCCTCTGGGTCCCCAGAGACTGGAGGTCTCCAGGGACCTACAGCGACCTCCAGCCCGAACGGGGCTGGTTTGGATAGGGTCGGGGGCTCGCGCCGCATCGCCGATACATCGGCGACGTGGTCCAGAGCCCGACTTTCAGAATTCCGATGTCGTTTCTGCGACGGCGATGGTCTGGTGCGGCTCGCGGCCTTCATGGCATGGCCGCGTTCCGTGCCAACGCCGATTCGATGATTAAGATCTTGATGCCTTCCCGGTGCAGCCCGATCCGATGCACGTTTCGGTCCGATCCGAGATGTCCATGCCCACATGAGGTCCGAGTAGATGGGGTCGGAGCGTAGCGCCGGATTGCCGAAGCATCGGCGAAGCGGCTGGATTTTGAGCCCGATGTTCTTCACCCCGACGGCGCCGACGCATCGCCGATACAGCTGCGATGCGCTGCGAGCCTTCAACCCCATCTACTCGGACTCCATCTGGGCGGCCTCACATTTGGTTCTTCGTTGCTGACTGAGTATCGGGCCGCAGCGAAGAGATCGCCATGTTGGCCTTGGAATTCAAGTGATGCCTTTGCGCGCACCACTTGGATTTCCAACTTTACATGCCTTTTTTACGTGTCACGTGTGATCGGACAAGGCGCATGCGCACGCGCGCGCGGGTGACCCATGCCACCCAGGTCACCCGCGGCGCGCGCGTGCGTCTGTATAAGGATTGTTGTATGGTCGAAATGAATAAGTCAGTCACCATGTTGGATTTGAAATTCAAGTGAAGCCTTAGCGCGCACTAATTTGATGTCAACTTCACATGCCTTTTTGGTAACCGTATAGATAATCACAAAAGGCGCGCGCGTATGCGTACCCATCACACGCGGCAATGACACACCAACGTCTTGTAAATGTTTCGATTTTGAAAGTGAATGGAAGCCATCCACCATGTAGCGAGGGAGGTGTGCGTATCAAGCGATGGGCGCAGCCAGCACCAAGCGTGCACAGTCAGAGTTGGGCATGAGGACCAGCGCAAGAAGCAAGGACTTTTGCACCCGTTCGGGGTCATTTGATGTGTGTTATCTGCCTTGCGTCCGTATGTTCGCCCTCATGACCAGGTCTGACTGAAGCTAAGCGGTAACATAACGATTTCAGACACGCCCAGAAGCATAGTAGACTCGTTCCGCGAAGTCGGCAGGGTGAGCATGCGTGAAGCGCCCAGGGGTCATGCGGCAAGCGTCCAGCTTGGGTTCGGCAAGCGTTCGTCGATCTCCTGTATGAAAGCCAATCGCAAGATGGGGTTACTGTACGCTTGGCTCCGTACGGAGGGCGAAGGGTGGCGAGTACGCCAGCCCATGCTCGTTTGCTCTTGCGTGCCGACTGGCTTCCCAGGTCCCTGTAAAAGGATTGCAGTGAGGACGGACCGTGCATAGTTGCCAGAACACCGTCGCATTGAGAATCGCCGCCGCGGCTTCGTGCTCGTTCGGTAGAGGGGGTCGGCTTGATGAGCTGGGGGATGTTGGGGGTCGTCGACTGGTGCGCACATTCGCTTCTTCCTGCAGCCACCTCACGAGTCAGAGGAGTGCAGAGGACTGCCGCCTCCCTTTCGGCGCGCCGAGCACCGCCGATGCCGCACGCGGGGGGCTTCCGAGCGTGTGGTCGTGGATGCCCTCGATGCCTGCTGTTGCCGCTGCTTCCAGGTTCCCCAGAGGATCGAGCGCCTCCATGTTGGAGGCTCGATCTCCATTCTGGAGGCTCCGTTCCGAAGGCCTGCATCTTCCAACACTTGGAGGCTCGCCCCTCCAGAAGTTGAGGTTGCCGATCCTCTGGGTCATAGCTGCCCCCGATGTTTGCTTTTGTCGTTTCTTCCAGGTTCCCCGCGGATCGAAAGCCTCCATGTTGGAGGTCTGACCTACATTCTGGAGGCGTTATCCCACTGTTCTGAAGGCTTGGCTACTCCAGAAAATGGAGGCTCACCCCTGCACAATGTTGTCGGTCTTCTGTGTCGTGGATGCCCGCGATGCCTCCAGGTTGCTAGATGATGGGGAGCCTTTCTTGTGGAAGCCCGACCTCCATTCTGGAGGCTTTCTTCCCCGTCCGTCTGAAAGCAGAGGCTCTTCGATTCAAAAAGTAGTGGGTCAGGGATACCCTCGATGCCTGCCTGCGTTCGTCGTCGCTTCTGGGTCTCAGGTCGCCAGCAGGGGCACGAAGGTAATCCATTGATGACCTAAACCGTTGGACCCTCTCAGTTTTAAACCTAACATATCGGACTGGCGACCTCCATGTTGAAGGATTTAGCCCTCCATCATGGAAGATTTTTTTCCAACCATCCTGTGGTGTTGGGTCCTCGTTTTGAAGTGACAGCGCCCCGCGTCTCCTTCCTTCCTTCCTTCCTTCCTTCCTTCCTCCTCCCCCATCCTCTCCACCCCCCCTCCTCCTGCCCGCATGCGGTTGTTCCACCCAGGGCAGCGCTTCGTAGCCCCATAGGGAGCTCCACCGAAGGCCCCAGTGGGGGTGCCCGCATGCGGTTCCCCCACCAAGGGCAGCGTTTCGTAGCCCCATAGGGAGCTCCACCGAAGGCCCCAGTGGGGGTGCCCGCATGCGGTTCCCCCACCCAGGGCAGCGCTTCGTGGCCCCATAGGGAGCTCCACCGTAGGCCCCAATGGGGGTGCCCGCATGCGGTCCCCTCACCCAGGGCAACGTTTCGTAGCCCCATAGCGAGCCCCACCGAAGGCCTCAGTGGGGGTGCCCGCATGCGGTTCCCCCACCCAGGGCAGCGTTTCGTAGCCTCATAGAGAGCACCACCGAAGGCCCCAGTGGTGGTGCCCGCATGCGGTTCCCCCACCCAGGGCAGCGTTTCGTAGCCTCATAGGGAGCTCCACCGGAGGCCCCAGTGGTGGTGCCCGCATGCGGTTCCCCCACCCAGGGCAGCGTTTCGTAGCCTCATAGGGAGCTCCACCGGAGGCCCCAGTGGGGGTGCCCGCATGCGGTTCCCCCACCTAGGGCAGCGTTTCGTAGCCCCATAGGGAGCTCCACCGAAGGCCCCAGTGAGGGTGCCCGCGTGCGGTTCCCCCGCCCAGGGCAGCGTTTCGTGGCCCCAGAGGGAGCTCCACCGAAGGCCCCAGTGGTGGTGCCCGCATGCGGTTCTCCCACCCAGGGCAACGTTTCGTAGCCCCATAGGGAGCCCCACCGAAGGCGCCAGGGGGGGTGCCCGCACGCGGTCCCCCCACCCAGGGCAGCGCTTCTTAGCCCCATAGGGTGCCCCACCGAAGGCCCCAGTGGGGGTGCCCGCATGCGGTTCTCCCACCCAGGGCAGCGTTTCGTGGCCCCATAGGGGGCTCCACCGAAGGCCCCAGTGGGGATCATGCAGTTCCCCCACCCAGGGCAGCGTCTCGTAGCCACACAGTGAGCTCCACCGAAGGCCCCAGTGGGGATGTTCGCATGCGTCCCCCCTACCCCGAGGAAGCGCCACCGAACACGATATTCATAGTTGCTGTAGTCACAACTGCATATGGTTGTGTCCTTCGCCAGGCTAATTTTCAGAACCGAGGCTCGACCTGCAAAATCACGGGTTTCGATGTTGAACGCCTTTTATTGAAGAATAAGTATTGTTGGCCCCACCACTTCGGTGACCAGAGTGTTTTTCCCAACCATCCTGTGGTGTTGGGTCATCGTTTTGAAGAGACAGCGCCCCGCGTTCCTTCCTCCACCCGCTTCTCCCTCCCCCTCCTCCCTCCTCCCCCTCCTTGCCTCTGCTCTAGGCACACCCCTCACACGTTTCGTAGCCTCATAGGGAGCTCCACCGAAGGTCCCAGTGGGGGCGCCCGCATGCGTACCCCACGCCCAGCACAGCGCTTCGTGGCCCCATAGGGAGCTCCACCGAAGGCCCCAGTGGGGGTGCCCGCATGCGTCCTCCACGCACAGGAAAGCGCTCCGTGGCCCCATAGGGAGCTCCACCGAAGGCCCCAGTGGGGGTGCCCGCATGCGTCCCCCACGCCCAGGACAGCGCTTCGTGGCCCCATAGGGAGCTCCACCGGAGGCCCCCGTGGGGGTGCCCGCATGCGTCCCCCACCCAGGATAGCGTTTCGTGGCCCCATAGGGAGTTCCACCGGAGGCCCCAGTGGGGGTGCCGGCATGCGTCCCCCACGACCAGGACAGCGCTAGGTGGCCTCATAGGGAACTCCACCGAAGGCCCCAGTGGGGGTGCCCGCGTACGTCCCCCACGCCCAGGGCAGCGTAGCGTGGCCCCATAGGGAGCTCCACCGAAGGCCCCAATGGGGGTGCCCGCATGCGTCCCCCACGCCCAGGACAACGCTTCGTAGCCCCATAGGGAGCCCCACCGAAGGCACCAGTGGGGGTGCCCGCGTGCGTCCCCCACGCCCAGTACAGTGCTTCGTAGCCCCATAGGGAGCCCCACCGAAGGCCCCAGTGGGGGTGCCCGCATGCGTCCCCCACGCCCAGGGCAGCGTAGCGTGGCCCCATAGGGAGCTCCACCGAAAGCCCCAGTGGGGGGGCCCGCGTGCGGTTCCCACACCCAGGACAGCGCTTCTTGGCCCCATAAGGAGCTCCACCGAAGGCCCCAGTGGGGCTGCCCGCATGCGGTTCCCCCACGCCCAGGACAGCGCATCGTTGCCCCATAGGGAGCTCCACCGAATGCCCCAGTGGGGGTGCCCGCATGCGTCCCCCACGCCCAGGACAGCGGCTCGTAGCCCCGTAGGGAGCTCCACCGAAAGCTCCAGTGGGGGTGCCCGCATGCGTCCCCCACGCCCAGGACAGCGTTTCGTCGGCTCCACCGAAGGCCCCAGTGGGGGTGCCCGCATGCGCCCCCCACGCCCAGGACAGCGTTTCGTTGGCTCACAGGGAGCTCCACCGAAGGCCCCAGTGGGGGTGCCCGCATGCGGTTCCCCACGCCCAGGGCAGCGTAGCGTGGCCCCATCGGGAGCTCCACCGAAGGCCCCAGTGGGGGTGCCCGCATGCGGTTCCCCCACGCCCAGGACAGCGCTTCGTGGCCCCATAGGGAGCTCCACCGAAGGCCCCAGTGACGGTGTCCACTTGCGTCTCCCGTGGCCAGGACAGCGCTTCGTGGCCCCATAGAGAGTTCCACAGAATGCACCAGTGGGGGTGCCAGCATGCGGTTCCCCCACCAAGGACAGCGCTTCGTAGCCCCATAGGGAGCTCCACCGAAGGCCCCAGTGGGGGGGGCCCGCATGCGTATCCCCACCCAGGGCAGCGCTTCGTGGCCCCATCGGGAGCCCCACCGAAGGCCCCAGTGGGGGTGCCCGCATGCGGTTCCCCCACCCAGGGCAGCGCTTCGTGGCCCCATAGGGAGCTCCACCGAAGGCCCCAGTGGGGGTACCCGCATGCGTCCCCCACGCCCAGGGCAGCGCTTCGTAGCCCCATGAGGAGTTCCACCGAAGGCCCCAGTGGGGGGTGCCCGCATGCGGTTCCCCAACCCAGAGCAGCGCTTCGTGGCCCCATGGGGAGCTCCACCGAAGGCCCCAGTGGGAGTGCCCGCATGCGGTTCTTCCACCCAGGGCACCGATTCGCAACCCCATGGGGAGCTCCACCGAAGGCCCCAGTGGGGGTGTTCGCATGAGTCCCCCATACCCAGGACAGCGTTTCGTGTCCCCATACGGAGTCCACCGAAGGCCTCAATCGGGGTGTTCGCATGCGTCTCCCCCACCCAGGACAGCGTTTCGTGGCCGCGTAGGGAGCTCCACCGAAGGCGCCAGAGGCGCAGTTCGCATGCGTCTCCCCCACCAATGACAGCGCTTCGTGGCCCCATAAGGAGTTCCAGCGAAGGTCCCAATGGCGCAGGTCGCATGCGCCCCCCTCGCCCAGGGCAGCGCTTCGTGCCCCCATATGGAACCGCACCGAGGGCCCCAGTGGCGGTGTCCACATGCGTCCACGCCATAAATTTCGGCGCACCCCTCACAAGTTTCGTGGCCCCATAGGAGCTTCACCGAAACCGGTACCCACAATGCGGTATTCGCACGTGCACATGGTTGGGTCCTTCGTCAGGCTAATTTTCAATGTATGTGCTTCACCCGGGGCTCGCGCCCTGTTTTTCCCAACCATCCTGTGGTGTTGGGTCCTCGTTTTGAAGAGACGGTGCCCCGCGTTCCTCTCCTCTCCTCCTCCTCCTCCCCCCTCCTCCCCCTCCTTGCCTCTGCTCTCGGCACACCTCTCACACGCTTCGTAGCCCCATAGGGAGCTCCACCGAAGGCCCCAGTGGGGGTGTCCACATGCGGTTCCCCCACCCAGGGCAGCGTTTCGTAGCCCCAGAGGGAGCTCCACCGAAGGCCCCAGTGGAGGTGTCCACATGCGGTTCCCCCACCCAGGGCAGCGTTTCGTAGCCCCAGAGGGAGCTCCACCGTAGGCCCCAGTGGGGGTGTCCACATGCGGTTCCCCCACCCAGGGCAGCGTTTCGTAGCCCCATAGGGAGCTCCACCGAAGGCCCCAGTGGGGGTGTCCACATGCGGTTCCCCCACCCAGGGCAGCGTTTCGTAGCCCCATAGGGAGCTCCACCGAAGGCCCCAGTGGGGGTGTCCACATGCGGTTCCCCCACCCAGGGCAGCGTTTCGTGGCCCCATAGGGAGCTCCACCGAAGGCCCCAGTGGGGGTGTCCACATGCGGTTCCCCCACCCAGGGCAGCGTTTCGTGGCCCCATAGGGAGCTCCACCGAAGGCCCCAGTGGGGGTGTCCACATGCGGTTCCCCCACCCAGGGCAGCGTTTCGTAGCCCCATAGGGAGCTCCACCGAAGGCCCCAGTGGGGGTGTCCACATGCGGTTCCCCCACCCAGGGCAGCGTTTCGTGGCCCCAGAGGGAGCTCCACCGAAGGCCCCAGTGGGGGTGTCCACATGCGGTTCCCCCACCCAGGGCAGCGTTTCGTGGCCCCATAGGGAGCTCCACCGAAGGCCCCAGTGGGGGTGTCCGCATGCGGTTCCCCCACCCAGGGCAGCGTTCGTCCCCAGAGGGAGCTCCACCGAAGGCCCAGGGGGGTGTCCACATGCGGTCCCCCCACCCAGGCAGCGTTTCGTAGCCCCATAGGGAGCTCCACCGAAGGCCCCAGTGGGGGTGTCCACATGCGGTTCCCCCACCCAGGCAGCGTTTCGTGGCCCCATAGGGAGCTCCACCGAAGGCCCCAGTGGGGGTGCCCATGCGGTTCCCCCACCCAGGGCAGCGTTTCGTAGCCCCAGAGGGAGCTCCACCGAAGGCCCCAGGGGGGGTATGTGAGGTAGCTATTCACACTTGCGGTATTCACAGTTGCATATGGTTGGGTCCTTCGCCAGGCTAATTTTTTTCCCAACCATCCTGTGGTGTTGGGTCCTCGTTTTGAAGAGACGGTGCCCGCGTCCTCTCCTCTCCTCCTCTTCCCCCTCCTCCCACTCCTTGCCTCTGCTCTCGGCACACCTCTCACGCGTTTCGTAGCCCCATAGGGAGCTCCACCGAAGGCCCCAGTGGGGGTGTCCACATGCGGTTCCCCCCCCAGGGCAGCGTTTCGTGGCCCCATAGGGAGCTCCACCGAAGGCCCCAGTGGGGGTGTCCACATGCGGTTCCCCCACCCAGGGCAGCGTTTCGTAGCCCCATAGGGAGCTCCACCGAAGGCCCCAGTGGGGGTGTCCACATGCGGTTCCCCCACCCAGGGCAGCGTTTCGTAGCCCCATAGGGAGCTCCACCGAAGGCCCCAGTGGGGGTGTCCACATGCGGTTCCCCCACCCAGCCAGCGTTTCGTGGCCCCATAGGGAGCTCCACCGAAGGCCCCAGTGGGGGTGTCCGCATGCGGTTCCCCCACCCAGGGCAGCGTTTCGTAGCCCCAGAGGGAGCTCCACCGAAGGCCCCAGTGGGGGTGTCCACATGCGGTTCCCCCACCCAGGCAGCGTTTCGTAGCCCCATAGGGAGCTCCACCGAAGGCCCCAGTGGGGGTGTTCGCATGCGGTTCCCCCACCCAGGGCAGCGTTTCGTAGCCCCATAGGGAGCTCCACCGAAGGCCCCAGTGGGGGTGTTCGCATGCGGTTCCCCCACCCAGGGCAGCGTTTCGTGGCCCCATAGGGAGCTCCACCGAAGGCCCCAGTGGGGGTGTTCGCATGCGGTTCCCCCACCAGGGCAGCGTTTCGTAGCCCCATAGGGAGCTCCACCGAAGGCCCCAGTGGGGGTGTTCGCATGCGGTTCCCCCACCCAGGGCAGCGTTTCGTGGCCCCATAGGGAGCTCCACCGAAGGCCCCAGTGGGGGTGTCCACATGCGGTTCCCCCACCCAGGGCAGCGTTTCGTAGCCCCATAGGGAGCTCCACCGAAGGCCCCAGTGGGGGTGTCCACATGCGGTTCCCCCACCCAGGGCAGCGTTTCGTAGCCCCAGAGGGAGCTCCACCGAAGGCCCCAGTGGGGGTGTCCACATGCGGTTCCCCCACCCAGGGCAGCGTTTCGTAGCCCCAGAGGGAGCTCCACCGAAGGCCCCAGTGGGGGTGTCCACATGCGGTTCCCCCACCCAGGGCAGCGTTTCGTAGCCCCAGAGGGAGCTCCACCGAAGGCCCCAGTGGGGGTGTCCACATGCGGTTCCCCCACCCAGGGCAGCGTTTCGTAGCCCCATAGGGAGCTCCACCGAAGGCCCCAGTGGGGGTGTCCACATGCGGTTCCCCCACCCAGGGCAGCGTTTCGTAGCCCCATAGGGAGCTCCACCGAAGGCCCCAGTGGGGGTGTCCACATGCGGTTCCCCCACCCAGGGCAGCGTTTCGTAGCCCCAGAGGGAGCTCCACCGAAGGCCCCAGTGGGGGTGTCCACATGCGGTTCCCCCACCCAGGGCAGCGTTTCGTAGCCCCATAGGGAGCTCCACCGTAGGCCCCAGTGGGGCTGCCCTCATGCGGTTCCCCCACCCAGGGCAGCGTTTCGTAGCCCCAGAGGGAGCTCCACCGAAGGCCCCAGTGGGGGTGCCCGCATGCGGTTCCCCCACCCAGGGCAGCGTTTCGTGGCCCTACAGGGAGCTCCACCGAAGGCCCCAGTGGGGTTGCCTGCATGCGGTTCCCCCACCCAGGGCAGCGTTTCGTAGCCCCATAGGGAGCTCCACCGAAGGCCCCAGTGGGGGTGTTCGCATGCGTCTCCACTACCCAGAGGTAGCGCCGCAGAAAACGATATTCACACTTGCGGTATTCACAGTTGCATATGGTTGGGTCCTTCGCCAGGCTAAGTTATAGAATCACTAGGGTAAAACTGTGTTTGCCCCCGAACTACAACAACAACGGCTCCCGCATGAAACTTCCTCACAATTGATTCCCAAATCGCGCTCTCGCGCGAGACTTCCTCACACTTTCTTCAGGAATCGCGCTCTCGCGTGGGACTTCTCGCAATTTTTTCAGACGCGGCGCCCTCGACATTCAGGAGTCACGGGCTCGCTGTGGATTTCTTCATGATTACTTTGAGAATTAGGTTGTCGTTCGAGATTCCCCCGCGATTCATGCAGGACGCACGCTTCAGCAACCCGCCTGCTCGACCTGGCCGCCTGGGCCTTCCTTTCCGACCCGCCTGCTAGGGTCTACTCGCCCGATCTGCCCGTCTGGTTCTGCCACATGCTTTCTGATCCTTGCCCCCCTCCTAGTTTCTCTCGTGCTCCATTCTCCTCCCTCTCCCTTGTCCCTTCCTTCCATCCGTCCTCTGTTCCCCTGCCTCAGGGGTTGCACGAAATACACGTTGCAGGTAAGCAAGACGTACCCCCAAGGGGGTACAGTCGAAGACGAAGAGGGCGGGTATCGGTGGTTCGGGATAAACGTGTTTGGTGGCACACGAGCAGATAAAAGCGAACAGTCTTAATATGATTGATGGTGTTGCTGTTGCCGTTGCTGTTGTTGTTGTTGTTCCCCATATCTTAAGATGGGGTTCTTGTTATTTCTTGGACGCTGCCGACTCCAGAGAACAAGAACACACCCTGAACACAGACTTACTCATACCCAGACTTACTCATACCCAGACGTACTCATACACAGACTTATTCATACCCAGATTTACTTATATACAGATTTACTCATACACAGACTTGCTCATACTCATTCTTACTCATACACAGACTTACTCATACACAGACTTACTCATACTCAGACCTACTCATACCCAGTCGTACTCATACACAGACTTACTCATACTCAGACCTACACATATTCAGACCTTCTCGTAGTCTGAGTTACTCAACACACGGCAGATGTTGAAGATGTCACAGGCGGGGCGTTGGCTTCAGCACCCATAAAGGGAGCCGCCAGGGGGTATATCACGGGCACGTTCGCGGCCAGATTGTGGGGATGTCTCAGGCGGGTTGCCAGTTTCGGTGCCTAACATCGTCTGCGTTTACAGCAGATTTAAAGGATGTCTCAGGCGGGGCGTTGGGTTCAGCACTCCTGAGGGGAGCCGCCAGGGGGTACAGCACGGGCCCGTTCGCGGCCAGTTTGTGGGGATGTCTCAGGCGGTTTGCTTGTTTCGGTGCCCAACATCGTCTGCGATTGCAGCAGATTTGGAGGATGTCACAGTTGGGGCGCTGGCTTCAGTACTCCTAATGGAGGCCGCCAGGGGGTATATCACGGGCCTGTTCGCGGCCAGTTTGTGGGGATGTCTCAGGCGGTTTGCTTGTTTCGGTGCCCAGCATCGTTTGTGATTACAGCAGGTTTGGAAGATGTGTCAGTCGGGGCGCTGGTTTCAGCACTTTGAGGGGAGCCGCCAAGGAGTATATCACTGGCCCGTTCGAGGCCAGTTCGTGGGGATGTCTCAGGCGGTTTGCTTGTTTCGGTGCCCAACATCGTCTGCGTCTACAGCAGAGTTTGAGGATGTCTCAGGCGGGGCGCTGGTTTCAGCACCCCTAAAAGGAGCCGCCAGGGGGTAGGACACGGGCCCGTTCGCGGCCAGTTTGTGGGGATATCTCGGGCGGTTTGCTCGTTTTCATGCCCAACAGGCATCCCTAAGGAGAGCCGCCAGGGGGTAGGACACGGGCCCGTTCGCGGTCATTTTGCGGGGATGTCTCAGGCGGTTTGTTCGTCAGTGCGCTCATGAACAGACGCGCACTATGGCATGACATAAAACATGAGATGCGCATATGGGGAGCTCCACGCAGAGAGTATTTGTTGGTGTTCTTGTTGTTGCTGCTGCTGCTGTTGTTGTTGTTGGTGGTGGTGGTGGTGTTGGTGTTGGTTTTGGTGTTGGCGTTGGCGTTGGTGTTGTCGTTGGTGGTGGTGTTGTTGTGGTTGGTGGTGTTGTTGTTGTTCCCCATATCCTAAGATGGGGTTCTTGTTATAACTTGGACGCCTCCTACTCCTCCTCCTCCCTCCTCCTCGTTCCTTCCCCCCCTCCTGTCGGGCTTACTCATACTCAGACTTGCTCATGCACAGACTTACTCATACTCAGACCTACTCATACTCAGACCTACTCATACTCAGACTTACTCACACTCAGACATACTCATACACAGACTTACTCATACACAGACTTACTCATACACAGATTTGGAGGATGTCTCGAGCGAGGCGCTCATTTCAGCACCCCTAAGGGGAGCCGCCAGGGGTGTTTGCACGGGCTCGTTCGCGGCCATTTTGTGGGGATGTCTCAGGCGGTTTGCCTGTTTCTGGGCCCAACATCCTTCGCTTTCGGAGCAGATTTGGAGGATGTCTCGAGCGAGGCGCTCATTTCAGCACCCCTAAGGGGAGCCGCCAGGGGTGTTTGACTTTAAGGGTAGCTCTTTGGGAGATGTTATAGTATCGGGAGCATAGCTCGCGCGCCGTTGCCTTTGGCTCAAGGCGCGCGCGCCCTATTTGCCCGGACACCGCGAGTGTTCGCTATGTGCTGGAAAGACCGATACATCGATATTATCCTATCTTATCCGTCCATTCCTCTTACTGAACCACGTCAGTACGATACCGGACGCTATTTGCCATCCGATGTCTACGGAATCGGATGCTATTTGAGTTACCAGGCTCACTTTCGACTTGGTAGCGGAGCTGGCCGCACTCTCGTGTGGTCAGCTCTTGCTCTTCTTAGCCTCATACTCTTCGGCACGATCTTCGTGACCACCTACCACCCTGCGCTACCACTCCCAGTACGTTTACGAGGATCTATCCAAGAGCAAGAAGCGACACGAGAGGTACGACGTCTAGACAACGACATTGGTACCATATACGCTTCATCATTGCGCTACCACCAACCGCTCGGCAACGAGCCAAAAGCGCAATACTTGAAGCAGGGGCGGAGAGATCCGCCAGATAGAGCGCCTCGAAGACTCGACAAGGCGCTACCCCAGCGCGGCAACGCGCCTAATAACCGCCCTTATCTACACAGCCTTGGGCTGGTTATCTTCGCTATCATATGGTTCGCGCTGGGGGCAGCAATCGGACACATGCGTCGTGGAGACAACAGCACCGATGGGCAAACACATGGCCCATATTGGGACCCTCAAGGCAACGTACCTTTCCGTGAGTACGTTTATGAGGTCAACGCATGGCTCAACGTCACAAGCGGACGTATGACGCCACAGGCCCAAGCGGCCGCAATACAACGCGGCCTAGGTGGCCTAGCGAGGACACTCGCCATGAGGGTACCACCTGACATTATAAATTATGGTGCTGACATCGATGGGGTCCACACCGACCCAGTGACCTACATCATGTTCCTCCTAAGCATGAAGTTCGAGCGCCTGGAAGATGAGCGCCAGCTCACTTCCGGCACACAACTCATCGACTTCCACGTGCCTTACGGGGGACGAATCGATGTCACCCTTGCACGATTCGAAATGGCCCGACTTGAGGCACAGTCGGTGGGATTTGACTTTCCCAATTTCCAACTACTAACCACGATCTTGTTCCGCGCCTTAGGCGTCGGCAACCAGCGAGCCATGCAACTCTTACAGCCACTCAATCACCAAATGCCCCGAACACAACAACAGTATGATGAGTTGCTGGAGAGGATGCGTTCGATAGGCCACCTATCTGAACGGTCTCCTGGTAATATAGGATCTGTGTTTGGAAGGGGCAGGGGATCTGGTAGTGGAAATTTCTACGCTACCTTGACTACTGAAGCCCAGCCTGGGAACGGGCCCTCAAGCATATGGGCCGATGACCCTGGTGAATCCACCGCTCTATTAGCAGGAGATCGATCACAACCAAGCTGGGCAACCAGCCCTCCTTCCAGAGAACCGCAACCACACCGTTCCTTATGGGGTGAATCAAACCCCCTAACCGACGGTGTATCCACCCACTTGGGAGACGAGGATTTCGACTCCGGCGCCGACACAGATACTATATCATCAGACGGTGTTGAAGCTTTAGATTGGTCAGATATTATGAATATGGATAATGACAATCAGCGTGCTGAGCATTTGTTCTGGTTATTACAACAGGCCAAACGAAGGTGGAGGAGGTTCACACGAAAACCAGTGCGTCGTGTTAGAAGGAGGATACGGAGGAGTTTAAGGGAAAAGGTAAAGGTAAGCGAGGTCGTCGGAGGTTGAACGGACGAGGCATCGCGGCATTTCTCCAGAGGCTCTCAGATGAACAATATGATGAGATTTTCTTTGGGGGAAAGGGCCGTGGCAAGGGCCGTAGAGAGACCTCAGGAAAAGGAAAGGGTAGGCGGGGAAACCCGCGAGGTAGAGACGGCCAGGTTCTTAAATGCCATGAATGTGACAGTACCGACCATCTTGTGCGAGATTGTCCAGCGAAGGGAAATGGAAAGGGCAGGTCGACCGAAGTCCATTTTGGCTCAAGTGAACCATTCATCGAGTATCTGAGCCTCCAGGATTTTGAAGCCATGGAGCAGCTATTTTACATTTGGGTCAGTTGCATGGGCAACGTCGACGAGCTCGAGGCGTATGGTCATGGATTGTGCGCGTACTACCTCGAGTACGTCCGCCGGTTCGTTATTGGCAACAACGAGCTCACTCCCGTGGATCACGGTACGCTGGGAAACCAGCCTCTTTCTTTCTTCGACTGGATGTTCGGGAACCCAGGTAACATCACGGCTTACGAAAGCAGTGACGAGGACATCACTGTAGAGGCCTCGCCTTCCGAGGTTGAACGCAACCTCCAACCTCCACCCGAAATCCCGCCTGGGAACAGGCCTACCTTGATGGGGGACTATCCCCAAACTACTGAAGACTTAATAGATATGGAGTCTCAGGCGTTTGTTCAAGCTTTCATTGCAGGTGAACCAGAGACCCCATTTATACCCCCTGGTTCGCTTGCTCCAGGCGAATACGGACCACCTACTCTCCTGCAAACCCTCATGAGGATGCATGAGATACTCATCACCGCTTATCCCGAGAGTTAAGAGCACATCGAAGCTGACAGCATGATACTGCAGGATGCCGACGCCTGCGGTAGTTCGGAGTTGTTGTTGGCAGCCCTGACCCTCATTGACAGCGTGCATCCTGAGGACGTGCAGAGACACCTGATATACTCCCGCGGTAGATGGCGCAATGCTCTGGAGATAGCTATCGCCATGCGCGGTCATGATCTTCCTCCGCCAGGATGGGGTCTCCAGGCGGTGGGAATGTGGCCAAACCATACGGCCATGCGAAACATTGCCGGGCAGCCTGTGCTCGGCAACGAGCCTGAGCCGACAACAGCGCCTCCGACCCCGGGGCAGCCGAGCGACGCACAGGCGCCGGCTATGCAGGGAAACCTGCCTATACCGGCTGCGCCAATGGCCATCATCATTGGTAGCTCTACATCAGAAGAAGAAGAAGAAGGCGATGGTTGCGGGCTAGATGAGGATGAAGTTACAATCCTCATGATTGAAGTTAATGGTGAGGAAGAGGTTGACTTCGATCCTGACGAGTCTGAATCATCATCACCATCGGCACAAGCGCCATTTGCGCCGAGCTCCAGCCAGCAGGGAAACCTGCCTCTGTTGGACGATCCACCTGGGATCGCACAGGAGCCTCCGCAGGCGCCTCCACCGGTTACCGCTCAGGCTGCTTCGGCAGCCTCTTCTGATGAGAACACCAGAAGGTCTCCAATCCTGAAGTCACAGTTGGAGTACGATCATTCGGGATGCCCAATTTTCGCTCCTAAGGGCGGCACAGACCATACCAGCTCAAGGCGCTATATCATGGTCTTTGTTCCCCAGCTCACAGGCCTGAACACTGTTAAGGCAAAGGTCGGAGAGCACTTCCAAATCTTTACTATTCGAGAGCTCACTCCTTTCATCATAGACAATCAAGGTCCACTGATTTCGGAAAGCATCCCAGTTTTGGGTGAGCACGGGTACCTCACCACCAGGGACGTTACGATGATCCTCTGGCACTTTGGGCTTAACACATTTCGTTCCAAGGACATTCACTTGTTCAGCGCGAGGTTTTATACCAAAGAGGAGTCCATCGGTCCCGAGGTCTGTCCCAAAAAGGATAGGCTACATGATAAATCTCAGATATTCGCGGGCAGCTGTATTGTGGCACTCCTCTACGTCAAGGACTCGTATGAAGACGTGGGTGATCTTATTACGGTGGAGACGGGAAACAGTGCCACTGTTAGGTGCCACTTGCTCTGCAAACCTCGTTTCCTCATGTGACTGTGGCTGCTCTGAAGATACGAACAAACTATGCTTCTCGTGGGGCCATCTGTGTCCAGTGCCCTTTTGGTTTAGGTCTGATTCAACTGGGACGTCAGAATCTCGATCTATGGCTTGTATCAAGTTCTTTGCTTCTCAATTTCCGTCAGGGCCAAAGTAGTGGAGTCCTTTTGGCTTTGTACACAGCCTAGATGGGTTCATTTCAACTGGGACCGCTTTACCCTTAGTTTGGCTCTTCATTTCAGCCGAAAATGGGTCAGGTGGGATCGTATATTTCCTTACCTTGCTGAGTCTATGGCATTCGTTGCAATTTGGGATTGCTTGGGATCGTGAGTCTCTCGGGGCAGGTGGCCCATAGGTCACCTTGCAAGAGCTGGGTCTGCATCTTCTCTTTTCTTCTCGATTCAACTGATGGGGTTTAGCAGGGCTGTTACACACCTTTGGTCAAAGCCCTTGCCGTTTCAAGTTCTCTCTTGGGATTGTTTGGCGGTCTGTTTTCTTCTTCACTTTCGTACAAATGGGTCGGCCTGGGATTGTTAATTCCGCCTTGCTGGCCAGGACTTGGACTGCCGTTCGCTCACTGATAAAGGGCATCCATTTTCTCCATCACCCCATCTCTCGGCCCCTGTCTGTCAGTTGGCTTGTTTGGCATGCCAGCTTTCTGTAGTCATTTTGGTTCAATTAGCATTGCACGTCTAGCCCCTACCTCTTTTCAAGCTCTGGGAACACAATCATGCTCGCCCCCCAGAGGGTTGTGAGGCCATGGAATTCAAAATCGCTCCAATGCTGTATATTTGAGGCATGGGCATCAGTTTGCCCGCGGGCACTGGCAATCGAAAGTTCCGAGATCGTTCCCTCGAATTCAGGATCGTATTGTCCAAGGAGGTGTGTCACTCTTCACATGTACGAGAAGGGACGTGAATTCGAGATACCTCTGAGACAGCTTTGGAATCTCTTTGAGGCCTTTTTCTTTAGTAAGGCCTGCAAAGACCTGATTGGAATTGTGGGAATCGCCGTACGCACCATGTCTTTTGTACAGATCAAGACAATGTCGTACAAGGGTGCCGTGTTCTACGACAACCGTTGGTCAGACCCTGGGAATTTCATCTACACCATTTGGTGGAACATGTGGGGCCAAATGGCCAGGTATCTTCAAAGGAGACAACCTACAAGTGCCTCATACAAGTCTGTGGAGGAGCTCCGTTCAGTGGCGGGCCGTGTTACCGATGTACAGAGGTTGGTTCGTGAACGGTGGAATAGGGAACCCGACACCTCCAGGTGGTTAGAGCTCGTCGGAGATCTGATGGAGTTAGGCTTGGGAGTGGGGTATGTTGAGCCTGATCGGTTCTGGAACATCATTGAGGGAATTTCTCCCATTATCAGCTCCATTCGGTCTATTCTGATGTTTGCTGACCAACATGGGTCGTTCGCTCGGACGGGGAAAGACCGTCGTCTCTTCCGAGGCCCATGCGCTCCCCACACTAGGAAGTTTGCCGTGGCAATGTTCCACGGAATGCAAGTTCACAAATTTAACGCGTCGCCATCTTCGGAGGTTTGGGTATCATATCTGATTGCAGCCTCAGAGAACAGGCTCCAATATTAATGGAGCGGGGTTTTGACTCCCCAACGGAATTTACTTTTGGTCGGCCTCAAAACCACTTTGTGTACTCTCTCCCTCTGTCTCCGCCTTCGGGATTGGCTGACACCAGGTGATGTCACTTATGCGATTCTATCTGGGACCCGCCTGATCTCTGTGATCGTAGGGATACCGTGGCTTCGCAACAATCCCGTCCTCATCGATCCGCCTCTGCTGGGCCATCTCTCGTTCCTTTCCCCTGTCGCTCCCTGCAGTGTCGGGCTCAAGATTTCGGTATGCTACTTCCCAAGGCGTCCGACCCTCACGTTTACTTTCAGGGGAAGCTTTGCAGGTCTAAACGCAAGGTTTGCTTCTTATGCAAACAAGACCTTGAAGCGCTCTCTCATTGCTCCACGTTGCTATTCCAAAGGGCGGTAAAGTTGCCAGCACGGTTTCTTATTCCTTCGAACCTAGGTGGTCCCTTCCTTACGTACGATTGGTGCAAAATTCCGCTCTTCGAAGCGTGTCGGAACAACGGCTTTAATAGGCTATTCGTAAACGTTAGAGGACCCGACGAAAGGGCTCGGAGAGTTCCTTGGAAAGAATTGGCTGTCGGTCAGTAGCCGTTTCGCCTCAAACCTAGACGGTAGTCTTGTACGAAGAGGCTGGGACATCCATTAAACCAGGGATGGTCAAACGTCTACTTCCAGCCAAGCTGGAATCCAGGAAGCGCCTCAAGTGGTTCCAAGGTTCGGGTGGGATGTGGAATTACTGCGAAGAAGAAAAGGTCTATACCAAAGTCTGGTACACAGAGTACTACGACACCTGGTTTGATCCCGAATCGGGCTGGCCGTACCCGGTTGTTTGGTACCTTTCAGACTACTGGTGGGACGGAGACTTCTTTGTGGAAAAGTGGCGCTGGAAGTATCCGTGATTATCTCTTTTGGGACTTCCTCAGTATCAACCTCTCGGCGTCTGCGGTGCATGGGCCTGCGGCCATTGGAGGTTTCTGAGGCTCCCCGTCAACCTCCCTTGCATGTTCTTTGACAATGATAGTGGGCCAATACCTTCCACAAACACCCACTGCATCTCACGTTTTATTTCCTTGAATTCAATGACTTTGCACAGCTTGGTTCAACTGGAGTGGGGTTTTCACTGCTGGGATCACCCGGTTTCAGTCCTTATTTTGTATGCCTCCATATCTTCTGGGTCACCGCGTGATTGGGACATTCAATTCAATGTCTAGTCTTCTTTCACCACTTTATTGGATTGGGCTTTTATTTATGTTTTCTGGGTTTTAAGGGACTCAATGAAAGTTCTCTTCACCTCAATCCCTGGTTTGCGCAAATCAAGCAAGGTGCTAGAGTCACTCAATTTATGGGAGCCTCTCAAGCCATTCAAGACATTTTGAACGATCAAGTATTACCCAACACCTTGCATTACGTTTCCCATGGCTCACACCTTTATTCAGAGTGGGCAGGTTTTATTCAGTATCCTGGGTTCAATTTAAGGTGGGCTTCAATCATTCACGTTTTCTTGGAGTATCACGGGTTTCTTTCATGATTTCTGTCACAATTGGACAGTTGGTTTACTCTCTTGTTGGCGTCCAATATCATGGGATTCAATCTTGGGTTGGGATCTTTCTTTGCTCTTCTCTCTTCTCCCTCGCTTCTCCTGCCTCTTCCTGCTTCTCTCTTTCTCTACCGTACGCGTTTGGCGTACTGGTGGCTTCTCAGGTTTGTGTTTAGGGAGAACCGACCTGTCAAGGCGCGTCATCATCATCATCATCACCAGAAGGTCTCGTTCCCATGCGCGCGTCAGAGGAGAGCCACATCCACAGGCTAGGCTTCCTCGTGAGTGGAGGCAGGCTGGCCCGAAAGAACACGCTCTCAGGAGAGGTGGCCAGCTGCTTCCGTATAATGACCCAAGACGCCGAAAAGGGGAACACTCGGCCTTCGGCAAGGGCAACCCTGCCTATAGGGACGCTGAGGGCAAGGCCATCCGCGGAGGCCATCAGCTTGCAACAAACATCCGCCGCCCTGAAATTGAAGAAGCGCGGACTCAGCTGCGAAACATCATCGCGGCTCGCAAGCAGTATAGACCTCAAGCAGCTTGCGGACCTTGTTCCGAGCCGTTCCAGAACCACAGACCGGGATGCCCCGTTGGCAACAATGAAGGTCTGAGCCCCAACAGGGGCAAAACCCCTCATAAAGAGGGCCATCCGCCACTTATCCCGATGACACAGGACGAGATCGCAGAAGTGAATCGTCGTCTCGGGATCTTGGGCCACTTGGATCCGAAAGACGAAGAGGATGAGCCTCCTATGGCTCCAAGGGGACTGGTGCCCATGACCCAGGGAGAAAAAGACGCGCTCTTTAGTCTTCCTGGAATGCGAGGAAACTCGCCAGGCGTTTCCAGTCAGTCCCAACAACCAGAACTGACATCCAAGGATGAACAGAAGGCCCAACGTGTGGCGGAGGACGAGGAGCGCATGCGGATAGCAGACGAACGCGCACGCGAGGCAACTCGCCAGATGTTGGAGGATTCCAACAAGATTTACATGAAGGGGGCTAGAAAACCCCCACTCCCACTACTTTCGAAGGCTAAGAGTGAAACCCCTGCACCGAAGTCGTCCTCGGAGGCGAAACCGAAGGCGCGCTCTCAGGATCCTGGGCCAGATGTGCAGATGGAGGTGCCTCGGTCTGCAACTCCGAGACCGCCGATTGGCGCAACTCCTGCACAAGCGTCTGAGCCCAAGCAGCAACCTCAGGACCCTGTGGAGGAACGGAGACGCCCGCCTAGTCGCATCAGCTCCATTGCGAAAAGGGCCGCAGCTTTCGAGCTTACCGGGCATGCCCCTGCGCCAGCTTCGCCCGTGGCGGCCCGTTCCAAAAGGTCCGACGAAGGTGCCATGTCTAGGGGTACCTGGGTGCCGACGATCAGGGGCAGCGCCAGTCGCGGATCACCGCGGGGAAACCCGCCAGGCGCTGCCGCTGCAGCTTCCTCCTCTTCAGGAGCCGCAGCCTCTTCAGCGACAGAGACTCCTATGCGGGGAAACCCGCCCGTGGATCAGCTGCACCACCCAGGTGACACGTCCTTCACCAGTGGGACTCCGAGTGTGATCAGGGATAGACTTGCTCTGCGGAAGCTCCCACCGATACGCTCGGTGGATGAGGCATTCATGAAGAAATGCAGGCAAGCCAAAATCTTTCCTACATCTAATCACATTCTCAAACAGCTGAGTAAAGCTCTCAGCAGGATATGCAGACATGCGCCAGACAGACCACACAATCCCGTGTGGGGCCTGGACTCCTTCGATGATCATGATGGCTGGGTTAACCTCGTGGAGCTCGTGAAGGATTATCCATGGAGCACAGGAAAATCGAGACACGATGGGTATAATCCAAGACATGACGAGGCCAAAGTCATTAATGAGTACCTATATGGTCGCCCAGTTGACCAACTGGCAGCCATCATGATGGAAGTTGCTCATGTCCGTGAACCAGACGGAGAAGAAAAACAGCGCCTTCAGTTCAAGGTGTTGATGCGGGACTCCGGTGAGCCCGCTATCTTCATCCGCGCCTCTCAGGGGCATTCATGGACATTGAAAGCTCCATGGTCGCTGAACAACTATATCGTCCTGTGCGACCAACCTGCCGGGAGACCGGCCCCGTACCCCGAAGTAGCCATGCATGGCACTCGGTGGCATGCCTTTGAAGGCATTATGTGGTACGGCTTGTCCTGTAGACCCGAGCACAACACGAAGAAACGGGGGACAGGCCGGTCACACATCCACTTCGTGCCGACGGTCCGCCGTCGTGCCGTGAACAGTGGGTGGGACCCAGACTCAGACATCATCATCTTCGTAGATTGGCACAAGGCCATGCAAGATGACATAAAGTTTTGTTGGTCTGAAAACGGAGTCCTGTTGTCCGAGGGAAATAACGGTATCATCGAACCATACTGCATCTCTCATGTAGAGGACCTTGCCACGGGGAGGCATTGGCGCAATCCTGAGTTCATGGGGGATCGCCGGGCGCGAATCCCCCCCGCCGTGCTTTCAGCCCCTGGCAGGTGGACTGACGTTGGCAGTGCCAGCGTCAAATACCAGTGGTCCGGCGACCAAGAGGGCGTCGACCCTCCAATGGTATACCTCCACAGGGAGGTTGGGGACCACTACAGCCCCACCACGCTGGGAAACCAGCCCGAGGTCCACACAATCTTGATGATCACCGAGAGTGAGGCCGGGAGCGCGGCTCCAAGCCGTGCCCCAAGCCAAGGGCCTAGTGCCGTGTCTTGGCAGGCCATCAGCACCTCGGACCTGGACCAGATAGCGGCCGCGCTGAACCCTGACCAGGTAGAGCAACTGGCAGACAGGTTATATCAGCAGGACCCCTGGGCTGCAGGCCAGGGAGCAATGTCCGCCATGGCGACGCGAAATCGTCAGGCCATGCAGGGAAACCTGCCTATAAACGGACTTAGAGCTGAGATGCCTGAGCCGCGGGGGGACCCGCAGACGTTCGGCCGCGTCTTTGGAGAGCCTGCTCGGTTTGAGCAGATGCATGGAAGCCCCTCGCAGAGCATGCACACACCGAGGGGCGTGACTCCAATGGCCACACCACCTGCACAGTCTCCGTTCGGGACTCCTGGCCGCCCTGCCACAAACGGCACCCTCATGGAGAGGATTGCTGCGGCTAGGGCTGAGCATGGCACAGCTCTCCTGAACATGATGCCGCCCAGCACTCCAACGAGTCAGCAGGGAAACCTGCCCGGCACACCAAGCCATCATCGGTCGTTTGCTGGACAAACCACTGTAGCTGGTGTGCCTGATGACTGCCGTGCAAGAGTGGCGGCCGCTGTGCAGCAGGTGCAGAGCCATAATCTGCCTCACCCAAGTGGGCAGAGGTGGAGGCCGGCCTGGTCCTGGGAGCCTGAGGGTCCCAACCCAAGGGATCCTGCTCGGCAGCGAGCCTTCATCCCAGCGTTCAATGCTCACCCGAGCATGGCCCAGGGTCAGAGGCCGCCGCCCGCGCACATGAATCCGCCATTGTACCCTGATGGGTCCAGAGTTCCGAACAAGTTTGTTCGCGAATTGGCGGATCAGCTCCACAGCCTCACCAACGTGCGTTGCAGTGACCAGTCTATGTATCCGCACATGGCCTTTATGCCTTCACCGTCGACGCCAGATGTGGTTGTCCAGCCCACTGCCCATTCGATATCGTCTGGCAGTAGGGGCGTGCCTGATTATATCAGGCAGACATACCACACTCAACAGGCATGCTTCAGGAGAAGGCAGGCCGTGCAGAGTGTACGAGATCAGTCACGTGCAGCTGCACTTGAGGTTGTGAGAAACAGAGGCTCACCTTTGCGAGGAAACTCGCCCGCTGTGACTCCTACCACCTCCATGCCAAATGCCGGAGTGCCGGAGGTGCTGGATCCAACAGGGACTCCCCCAGCAGCCTTTATGCCCTCCGAGACGGTATTGGAGAGACAGCGGCGGGTATATCCCAGGGCAGCAGATGTAGAGGTTTTCACTGGGATGGAAGATACCTGCGCGGTATGCCTCGAAGAATTTCAGCCCAGGGAAAGTGTTTACCGTTTGAGGTGTAATCACTTGTTCCATGAGGAGTGCTGGAATTCAAATGTGGTGGGCCATGTCACAAATCAGCGCGAGGGAGATCCTCAGCAGCCACCATGTGCTATCTGCCGAGCACCTGGCATCATAGCGTCATCATTTCCGTGGACCGGCTCCTACATTCAGATTCCTGAGCAAGCAGCGAGGGAGCTGCGGGAGTTGAGGAGCATGGTGGACGAGATGACGGCTAGGATGCTAGATAGGCAGACAGCTCAGCCCCAACAGCAGGGAAACCTGCCAGAGGAGGTAAGGCCGCCGATGGAGACGGGATATTTTGATCAGCTTATCCCGATGACGGCGCCTCAGCAGGGAAACCTGCCTAATACTCCTCAGATGTCTCCCCAGAGTGGGGGCGGGGCTGAGATGGCACTGGACCCTGACCAGCTGCGTGAGCTGCGTGTTCGACATTTCCAGAATCAGATGGATAATGCGCACACAACATTTATGCTGGATGCCGACAATCCCGAGACTGATAGTCCGTCGCTTGACATTTCAGACTCCTCAGTGGCAACAGCAGCAACGGCAGCCAGGGCCGTCAACATCACAGCGACGAACGAGGAGTTCGAGGAGTGGCTGCAGGAACGACGCAATACCGGGATCACATCACGAATGAGGGGCTGCAGGACATTGCCCTTCACTCGTACCTGACGCTGACGAGGCGCACGACCCGCGAGCAGTATAAGAGCATACGTGATGGGTATGCCAACTGGCGGGAGGAGCGTGGCGATCACGCCCAGCACGTGTCGTACTTCCAGTACATCGACCTGGCGCGCATGGCCGAAAGCAGGTCGCATGCCAGTGTCACGCGGGGTAACCCGCCAGGGAGTGCGACTGGGCTGCGGGGAAACCCGCCTAACAGCACAGCCGACACTTCAGAAACGGTGCACATCAAGCAGCCGAGTAAGACGTTCTTGGATGATGGTGGAAATTCCATCCTCATCGATGTCGGCTCGAAGATCAATATCATGGGCGAGAACACGAGCCGCAAGTTCGTCCAGGCTGCCGAGGCACATGGCCGTACTTGTACGTTCGAGCCCCGCTCTCGTTTGAATATCAACGGAGTGGGAGAAGGGTCGGCCCCAGCGGATACCGTAGGCACATTCAGTATTGCCTGCGAGTACCAGGGGTCGGCCCAGCTCGATTCATACAAGACGAACATTGTGTCAGGCTGTGGCAAGGACCTGCCAGCCATCCTAGGCCTCGATAGTATGCAGGACAAACGCACGATCATCGTGCTTGAACGAGGCCAGGAGAAGCTGATATTCCCTGGTAAGGGGCAGGTCAAAATGGAGCTCCCTGAGGGCTCCAAGATCATGCCGACGACGAAGTTGCCGTCAGGGCATCTGTCGATCAGGTGCGATTGTTTTGGAGCTGCGGGGCAACCCGCCTCGAGCTCAAGCAGCACGTCATTCCAGACAGTGCTGACGGGCGAGCCGACCCCGGCGCAGGAGCGCGAGCAATTGCAGGGAAACCTGCCTCAGGGGTTGATGGAGACGCTCGCCAAGGCCACTATGCGAGGCGACAGCATCGACGATCTTGAGACGTTCGATTGCTTTGTTGCCAGGACACTGGCCCAGCATGGTGGAAGTGTACCCATGGACGCTGTACAGTCCCGCCGGAAGATAGTGATGGGATACACTAACCGTGAGCTGCAGACGGTCAGCGACGCTAGGTCCAAAGGCGTGCTGAAACAGCTGATGGATAATCCATCCATGCTGACAGCATTTGCGGAGCAATCCGCCTCTGAGGCCACGGCGCGCTGCAGCGCTGAGCTCCAGCATCTGAGGGAAGCCCAGATGCTGGCAGACATTGCAGGCACATCTTCTTTATCTTGAAGATGGCAGGGCGACGTCGCCCCCTCGTCGTCTTGCCTGTTGGCCGAAAAGCCGGGGGGTAACAAGGACAGCGGGGTAACCTGCCTTAGTAAGAGGGCTTTTGTCATTGAAGATACGAGAGAGGCTTGCGCCGACCTCCGCACCCGAGGTTATATCTGTGATCGTATTTCCCACAATGAGCTTATGACAAGCGTGGGCACAGATTACCTGGGTGCGGTGATCAGTGGAGATTACACTCTCATATGGATTAGTACCCCGGGTGACTGGTATGTACGAACTCCAGGAAAGAGAGTGGCCCCACATTGGTCACGTATCCAGAACCTGTTGATAAAAGCCAAGAAACTCCGTATGGAAATCATTATATTTGGTCCCCCAGGATATGTTTGGAAGTTATCTCCAGTACGTGATACCCTGGAAGATCTTAAGTTGTCAGTAATACGGATGCGTTTGTGTCATTTCGGTATTCGGTTCAATATGCAAGACAGTACACCGAGTGGTACTTATATGCAGGTAGCGTCATCAATACCGATTAGCTCGAAGCTGTGGGCATGTACATGCAAACAGGCAATACCACAACATGTGTTGGATTGGTACGGCCATACAGTACGGCATGCTGAATGGCGAGCTCAGACACGTACTACACTCATCCGTCATCTGAACGACAACATCTTGGGGAGCACCACCACGCACGGAAACGTGCCTGTATATTTAAACACTTATACACGTACGGACCACAACATCCGTCACTACGTGACGACCAACAAGGGAGGACCGAAATGGTCTGAAGTTATCCGACGTGTAACAATTAACCTGGATACCAATGCGGTTATTCAGGGTATCTCAGTTACCGATCAACCAACAGGGTATGATTGGCATGCGCCACTACCTGCAGGGGTTGCCAACATCAGCACTCGGTTGTATTGGCAACCCGAGGAACCGGTCTTGCTCGGAAACGAGCCTACTCAATCACCACAGAAACCTCGACGCGTCATCATAGATGACTGTTTTCTCCCCCTCCCGACTCTGGCGATTGACGCATGTACCCACTCAACCGCGACAATGGGCACACAGACCGGCGAACAAGACGAGCAAGTTTTACCCACAGAATCGCGTATCAAGCAGAAGGAAAGGCTCAAAGCCGAAAAGGAAGCAGGCATCAAGCCTCGCCGCATTAAAAAGCACGTTGAAGACGGAAACGATGATTGCGGCGACGACTTGTCAGGACTCGGACAGGATCTTATGGCAACCTGGAGTACTGACGTCCCTATTGAGCTGATAAGCTCCGATGAGGACGATGACCTGTTCCTTACCCTCCCCACATCTATGCCCGACACACACGCTAACATATACAGCATAGTTGCTACACTATGCTATGGTCACAACAACTGCGTGGATATGTTGGAGCTTTGTGGCGGTGAGGGTGGTATCTCAGAGCTTGCCTTCTCAAGGGGACTCTCCTCAGGAGGCAACCTAGACAAGACTACATATGTCGACCTGGGAGACCCCTCGGTGCAGCGGGTTATAGATCATTACTTTGCTATATGCTACGTACGAGTTGCCATACTACAACCCAGTTGCCGCACCACAGGACCACCATCCTACTACAACTACAAAGTCAACTACAACACTTGGGAACAGCACCACACATAAGATTTACCACACATAACTTATTGTGGTAAAATTGCTGCAACCCAAGATGACGCTCGGTGGTGGTTTATACGCGAACAACCTACAGGAACATGGGTGGATGATACTTCCCCATGGAAGAAACTTGCCAACCGACCACACATTACAACCGTACGCATTGATCAATGTGCTACGGGACTCAAAGATACGGCTGGTGACTATATTAAGAAGCCGACAAATATCACCAGCAACGACGAGACTAGTCTTAAACCCTTTGAGCGACTCAAATGCAACGGTCAGCACGTGCACGCACAACCGTGCAATAAAGAGCTTGCACTGGCACAGAAATAGACTCGACGACTGCAGTCTGCCTTCGTGGAAGCCGTCTATCTGGCGAAAGCCAGTGACACTACGCGCGGAAACGCGCCTATAAGTACCGCACATGCTTACCCTGCAGACCTTCCCGATCAAGCTGAACCAGGCGAAGGTATGAGACGCATCGGTGATCGTATCATCCCAAAGGTGGCCACTTGCCCGGCATGCATCGACAACGTCCGAAAGGACAGTCCTAGCCATAACAGAGACCCTACGCAGTGTAAATATCATGATTCCATCTCTGTATGTTGGCCATGTCCCGCTTGCCAGAGGGATCTTACGAGAAGTAAGGGTGTTAAGAACCACCTCGATACCGAACCTGGTAAATGTCGTTTTGCTGAACCATTTAAACTTCCAGACGATCACGACCCCGAAGGCAAAACCGTGCCAGCTTGGTGGAAACCCTTACCTAAACCTGGTGAGGGCCAAGCTTCAGCTTCAGGTGGCCGCCAAGGCGCACACGCCAGGCCACCGCGACCTCGATCCTTCGGTAACGTCGATCCGACATCTGGTGCCAGCAGCTACGAAATGCTACGAGACGCGCCCGAGCGTGGAAACACGCCTTCTGCGTCCTCTAGCGAAGCGCCACAGGTAGCGGCCCGTCGCGGCCGCCTACAAGGCGTACCACCACCTCCAGATGCAGTCAATGCAGGGGACCAACTACGGAGAGCTACAAGGAACCCTCTTGCCTCTACCGGCTCTGGGGCTCCTCGACTACCCGACTGGACGAGATTCGACATCCAACGCAGTCTACAAAGTCTCCGCAGTCACGAACCTCATGTCGTGAAAAAGGAACTCCGAAAACTGCATCTGCGATGGTATCATGCGAAGGAGCCAAAGATGAGGCTAATCCTCGACAAAGTGGGGCTGGATAACTTTCGATTGAACATGATCAAGGAAGTTTGCGATACCTGTCGGGAATGCAGAGCATGGGAACGTCCAGGAAACTCAACACTACCCTCGGTGAGCCTTCCTGGTAACTGGCTCGACGAAGGCGAAATGGACCTCATGTTCTACAAGAAACGGACCATATTTCATATTATGGATCGTTGTATTCGCCTGGCAGCAGGCCTAGAAATTTCCGACAGAGAACGTGACGCTATCATTGACGCCTACCACTACTGCTGGATTGCCCATCGCGGACCCTTCAAAGTCTTATACTCAGACGGAGAAGGCGCCCTGAACAATGATGCCGCTAAAGCCATGACGGCCAATAAGGGCACGGAACTTCGTATCCGAGCACCTGGCCAACACGCGACTTCAATTGAGTCACGAAACGGCATTCTCAGAGGCGTCCTCCACATGATTGAGGAAGAACTGAATAGACACAACATCCCTGTTGTATTCACTAGAGTATTGGCGGAAGGCATCTTCATTACTAATGCTTTTACGTTTTATAACGGAGTATCGCCATATCAAGCACACAGGACGTCAGCCCTCCTTCCTCCCTGATCTCGACACCCTTGACTTTCCCAAGGGACCCGAGACTTCAGGACACGAACGAGAACGTCGTGTAAGGGAAGTCAGCCTAGAAGCTATAACTCAGGCCACTGCTGTGGCCAAGACAAATCGGGCTCTTAGGGCTAAAACGACTCCTGATGGTGCTCGCCTTTATTCTGCAGGGGGTTTGGTCGATTACCACCGACCCACTGCCACTAAGGACGACCATGGAGGCTGGAATGGCCCATTCCCGGTGATCCGTAATGTGCCTGAAAGAGGACATATTGTTGTCAAGGCAGGATCTCGTGAGGTAATTGTGATGTATCCTGATGCTCGTCAAACACTATACATTGAATGTCTCCTCACACGGGAACTTGGCATGGATAATATGGCCATGCAAACCGTCCTTACATATGTGGCACACCTTGGCGCAGGGAAACCTGCCAAAGTTTTCGGCTATATCCCCGATTACAAGGGAAACCTCAATCTTTCAGACGACAGCAAGTTTCACCCGCGCGTACATCTAGCACTACAGTATCTTGTACGAAACTACTTCCGAGTAGAACATGTAGTGGCAGTTAGATTGGCCAAAAGTGTGTCAAGCTTACCTGCAGTAAAGTACGCCACCGAGTCTACGCTGATCCACTATGACAACGATATCAGCCCGGCTTTCCACTACTACGAGTGTGTGGGCACCGGCCTAAACATTTCTCAGATCATTGGTAGCACTCATTCCAGACTCATTCAATGCTTGACTTCACGTGTCCCTTCCTTAAGATTTCACGACGACCTAGCTAAATATCAGCACTCAAGCAACACGTCTGGAGAACACGATTCGCCTGGAAACAGGCCTCCTCCAGACACCCCAGGTGCTTCATCGCCGAGTGAAGGCCGTCTGTCGACAATCTATGAGGACAATGAGGAACATAATATCGAAGCTATGATGCTGGAAGAATGGTACGACGAACTACGTATGGACCTTCATCCTACGACGACTACCGACGATTATCTCTACTGCGTCCCAACAACCATGCTGCCTGACCAATGTGTTTTGGTTTCAGCATCTGTGGACGAAGAAGATATCATATCATCGGACACGCTCGGAGACGAGCCTGAACCACGAGAGTCCTGTCTAGTCTCTCTCTGCTCAACCACACCTGACGAGAGCTACTCTCTTGACAGTGATGAATATGGTCCTTACGTTGAGTTATGTTTTACATCAGAAATGTCAAAAATAGTGTTGGATCAGACTCAACTTGCACAGCTCGACACCGATATGGTCGCAACGATGAGAGTATATGTATCCTCTGCTGCTAAACGTGCTGTGGTCGTTAAAGAAGATGATCTACTGACCAAAGCCGACATAGCAGCACATCCAAAGGAGGTTAGTGAAGCTTTGTATACTGAGCTCAAAATCTGGATTGACAACCGATGCTTTGAGATGTATGATTTATCCAAAGCTTCCAACATCATGACATCCAGGTATGTGTACAAGTGGAAGTTTGTAAAGGTGGGTACCGAGAACGTTAAAACCATTCGTCTCAGACTTGTCCTTCGCGGATTTATGGATACTGAGGCTTTCGACGTAGAAACATTCTCGGGAACCGCCCGAAGGCAATCCCAACGACTCCTGGCAAGTGAGGCGGCACGCCATCCAGAATTGGATCTTAGCATCCATGGATATCGACAAGGCGTTCCTCAAGGGTTTGACCTATGAGGAACTTGCCCATGCCACCGGCGAGGAAACTCGCATGGTCTGCTTCACTCTTCCACCGGGAAGTGCCCAGGTACTTCTTAGACTACCCGGCTTCTCATCCTATGACGAAAGCCGACGCTGCCTCAGATGCCTCAAACCAGGAACGGGTACAAAGGACGCTCCAAGAGCGTTCTCTCTTAAACTTCGTGCGACCACACGAGCTATGGGCCTTGCACCGACCAGTTATGACCTTGAATTTGAATTCAGCCATGTCGATGATATTAACATGCAAAACATGTCGATGATATTAACATGACTGGCCTAGAGAAAAATATAGACGACTATGTACAGCGTGTCGACAAGGTGTTTGGCAAATGCAAGCTCAACAAACACACATATACGAACTGCGCCGTTCGCTACACTAAGAATGATCAAGGGGAGGTGGTTATGGATCAGGACGAGTATATCAAACAACTACGTCCTATCACACACCCAGAACTTACAAGAGCGGCGGCCGATGCCAAAGCTACGAAACTCATTACCGACATGTTCGTCAGATTGCGAGGAGCCCTCGCCCATGCCCTTCTTATTCAAATTTGGCTCATGGTATGCGTGGTCTCTCTCCAGAAGATCCAAGAGCCCACCAATCTGCAAGTCAGACGCCTGAATGCTGTGACGCGAAAGCTGATCAGCAGCCCGAAACGCATCACCTTCCCTCGGATGAAGCCGACGAATGAAGTTGACATCCACAGCGATTCGGGGTATCGGAAGCTTACCGGGGAGGAGGATGATGAGACCAAGGGCTACGGCATACGCGGGGCGAATGTACTACGGCGAGGAAACTCGCCTCAAGGCAAGTCCGTCGTTCACCTCTGTGACGGACTATGCAAATCACACCGACTGCAGGTGAGGTCCAGCTATGCTGCGGAGGCACTCGCAGCGGCGCATAACCTCGATGAGTGTTACCCTACGCTCATCACTCTCCACGAGCTCAAGGCAGGAGCTCTGACTCCACGACAACTACGAGATATGCGTGAAGTTGGAGGCCTAGCCATCAAAGTATCTCTTACCATAGACGCTGAGTCCGTTTATAAATCATTATCAAGCAAGGATCTTAAGATACCGACAGAGCGGACTCTGCTTGGACATATCAGTTGGATACGTGAGCTCATGGATATAGGTATAGTACATAACGTGCAATGGTGTGATACTAGGGATATGACCGCAGATGGGCATACAAAGGGAAGCATCGATCGGGAGCTGCTTCTGGAAGTGATGTCAGGCACTCAGTCATTCAAGTATGACGTGAAGCAGTTTGTTCCCTTTCGGGGTCCCGAGGACAGAAACAAACCCAAACCTAATCAATTTTAGTCTGTCCTTGTTGCCCCCCGCGGTCCACTTTGCCAGCGTGGGCGCCTATTACAGAGGCGCCCCTCTAGTTGCTCGGAAACGACCCTTACATTTCACGCCTGGCAACGAGCCGGCTTTATATGACTCAGGCTCTTTGCCTTAATACATATTTGTTCGGTGAGGTATGGCCCGTTTGGCTTACCTCTAACTGAGCCGATAGCCCTTCATCGTTCAAAGGGGCTATCTTGTATTTGCGTGAAATGCCTTGCGAGGAAACTCGCCTTACAGTCTGGTGTTAGGCCAGACTGTACACACTGTTTTCTTTCTTGCAAACAGTTGTGCGCGCGGCCTTTGTAGAGCCTAGCGGCTGCGCGGCTATGCTCTCCGTCTCCTCCCCTCCCGACTTGAAGGGTAGCTCTTTGGGAGATGTTATAGTATCGGGAGCGTAGCTCGCGCGCCGTTGCCTTTGGCTCAAGGCACGCGCGCCCTATTTGCCCGGACACCGCGAGTGTTCGCTATGTGCTGGAAAGACCGATACATCGATCTTATCCTATCTTATCCGTCCATTCCTCTTACTGAACCACGTCAGTACGATACCGGACGCTATTTGCCATCCGATGTCTACGGAATCGGATGCTATTTGAGTTACCAGGCTCACTTTCGACTGTTTGCACGGGCTCGTTCGCGGCCATTTTGTGGGGATGTCTCAGGCGGTTTGCTTGTTTCTGGGCCCAACATCCTTCGCTTTCGGAGCAGATTTGGAGGATGTCTCGAGCGAGGCGCTCATTTCAGCACCCCTAAGGGGAGCCGCCAGGGGTGGTTGCACGGGCTCGTTCGCGGCCATTTTGTGGGGATGTCTCAGGCGGTTTGCCTGTTTCTGGGCCCAACATCCTTCGCTTTCGGAGCAGATTTGGAGGATGTCTCGAGCGAGGCGCTCATTTCAGCACCCCTAAGGGGAGCCGCCAGGGGTGGTTGCACGGGCTCGTTCGCGGCCATTTTGTGGGGATGTCTCAGGCGGTTTGCTTGTTTCTGGGCCCAACATCCTTCGCTTTCGGAGCAGATTTGGAGGATGTCTCGAGCGAGGCGCTCATTTTCACTCCCCAGGTGGGCCAGATTTTGAGGATGTCTCGATCGGTTTGCTTGTTTTGGTGGCCAGGCTCGTGGGCGCAGATTCTTCTCAGGATGCCACAGGAGGCTCCAACAGGCTCCAGGAGGCCCCAGGAGACCACATGAGGTCCCAGGAGGCATCAGGAGGCCACAGAAAGACTCAAGAGGCCACAGGATGTCCCAAGAGGCTCCAGGAGGCCCCAGGAAGCTCCAGAAGGCCTCAGGAAACCACAGGAGGCCCCAGGAGGCAACAGGAAGCGCCAGGAGGCCTCGGAAGGCAACAGGAGGCCCCGAGAGGCCCCAGGAGCAGGAGGCCTCAGAAGGCAACAGGAGTGGCTCCAATCCCATGTGTTTTACGTATGCTCCTATCGATTGGGCCTCACCTGGAGCACGATTCTTTGATGTTCTACGTATGTTTCTATAGATGGTCCTTCTCCTGTGTACACAATCCTAAATGTTTTACTCATGTTACTATGTATTGGGCCTCTCCTGGGGCACGAGTCCTTGGTGTTTTACGCGTGTTCCTATAGATTGCCCTTCTCCTGTGGCTCTAATCCGCAATGTTTTATGTACGTCTGTTGCTATAGATTGCGCCTCTCCTGGGGCACGAAACCTTCCTAGGAGGTCCCAGGAGGTCCCAAGAGGCTCCTGGAGACCCCAGGAAGCCCCAGTAGGTTTCAGGAGGCCCCAGGAGGCCCCAGGCTCATGCACAGAGACGCGCTCGTACTACTGAGGCTCATTCACACTCCAATTCATTCGCAGTTAGATTGATGTCCAGACCGTCACAACTGAAGCCCGTTAATATTCGGAAGCTCTTGCGCCTAGACATTCACGGCGGACAGGTCCATGCGAGTAGATGCACATATGGGGAGCTCCACGCAGTGAATAATTGTTGTTGAATTCTCATTTCTGAAGAATAATTATTGTTGATCCCCCCCCACCGGTGCATACTGTTTTTTCTCAATCAAAGTGTGCCCCTCGCCGCTCGCACCCTATTTTTTGACAGGGAAAGTCTTCATGCTCAAACTGTGCCCCTGGCCCCCGGGTTACAACAACAACGGCTCCCGCTTGAGACTTCCTTACAATTTAGGCAGGACCCCCGCTCCCGCCCGAGACTTCCCCGCATTTTATTCAGGAATCGCGCTCTCGCTTGGGACTTCCTTACAATTTATTCAGGAATCGCTCTCCCGGAGGTCTGGAGTCGCGATCTCGCTGAAGACTTGCTTGCAACTTACTGAAGAATAGCCTTGCGTTGGAATCTCCTGCAATTTGCCCAAGCGCCGCGCTCCCGACACCCAGGCACCCAGGAGTCGCGCCCGTTGTGGCCCCATGTGCATGCCCTTCGTGGCCCCGCTGTCGCCATTTGTGTCCCCCTCATTGTCCTACGTGGCCCAGTTGCTACCCTCAGTGGCCCCATAGTTGCCTTCTGTGGCCCCGCATTATCTGCACTTCGTGGCCCCCGCTCGTTCGCACTCTTCGTGGCCCCATACGCATTCCCTTCGTGTCCCCGCTGTCGCCCTTCGTGGCCTACTTCGTGCCTTCGTGGCCCTGCTGTCGTTCTCTCTCGCTCTCGCTTTCGCTCGTCGTCGCCGTCGTCGCCGTCGTCTTCGACGTCGTCGTCGTCGTCGTCGTCGTCGTCGTCGTCGTCGTCGTCGTCGTCGGTCGGTCCCCTGTCCGTCCCTCTTGGGGTCGGGTCGACGGTCCGCGGCCGCCCCGCCGATCAGCGCTGCCGCTGGCCAGGCCGACGGTCCGCGGCCGCCCCGCCGCTTGCCGGGGCCCGGCCTGCAGGGAAGAAAGGTGTACCCCCCAAAAGGGGTTCGATCGAAGACGAAGAGGGCGGGTATCGAGGGTTTGGGAAATACGCGTTATTGGACACTCGAGCATATAAGGGCGAACAGTCTTAAGATGATTGTTGTTGTTGTTGTTGTTGTTGTTGTTGTTGTTGTTGTTGTTGTTGTTGTTGTTGTTGTTGTTGGTTGATTGACAGGTGACCTAGTTGCCCGCCCCAGCAACCAGCAACCGAATGTCCATTTCGGCACAACCCTCTCGAGGATCGTGGCCTTGGCCTCACAGGGAGCTCCGCCGAAGGTTCATTTTGGCACACCCCTCTCGATGATCGTGGCCCCGGCCCCACAGGGAGCTCCACCGAAGGTTCATTTCAGCATACACCTCTCCAGGATCGTGGCCCTGGCCCCACAGGGAGCTCCACCGAGGGTTCATTTCAGTACACATCCCTCTCGAGGAGCGTGGCTTTGGCCCGACAGGGAGCTCCACCGAGGGTTCATTTCAGTACACATCTCTCGAGGATCGTGGCCCTGGCCCCTGGCCCTACAGGGAGCTCCACCGAAGGTTCATTTCAGCACAGCCCTCTCGAGAATCGTGGCCCTGGCTCCACAGGGAGCTCCACCGAAGCTTTATTTTAGCGCACCCTTCTCGAGGATCGTGGCCCTGGGCTCACAGAGGGCTCATCCGAAATTTCATTTCGGCACAACCCTCAAGGAGGATCGTGGCCCTGGCCCCACAGGGGGCTCCACCGAATCGTGATTTCGGCACCCCTCTCGAGGATCGTGGCCTTGGCCCCACAGGGAGCTCCACCGAAGGTTCATTTCGGCACACCCCTCTCGAGGATCGCGGCCCTGGCCGCACAGGGAGCTGCACCAAAGGTTGATTTCGGCACACCCATCCTGAGGATCGTAGCCCTGGCCCCACAGGGAGCTCCACACCCCTCTCGAGGATCTTGGCCCTGGCCCCACAGGGAGCTCCACCAAAGCTTCATTTCAGCGCAACGCTCTCGAGGATTGTGGCCTTGGCCCCACAGGGAGCTCCACCGAAAGTTCATGTCGGCACAGCCCTCTCGAGGATCGCGGCCCTGGCCCTACAGGGAGCTCCACCGAAGCTTCATTTCGGCACACCCCTCTCGAGGACCATGGCCCTGGTCCCACAGGGAGCTCCACCGAAGCTTCATTTCGGCACACCCTTCTCGATGATCGTGGCCCTGGCGCCACTGGGAGCTCCACACACCCTTCGAGGATCGCTGCCTTGGTTTCACAGGGGGCTCCACCGATGGTTCATTTCAGCACACACCTCTCGAGAAGCGGCCCTGGCCCCACAGGGAGCTCCACCGAAGGTTCATTTCGGCACACACACACACCTCTCGAGGATCGCGGCCCTGGCCCCACAGGGAACTCCACCGAAGTTTTATCCGTAAGGGCTTCGCCCCCTGCCGCCGGCCCCCTCTCTCGGAGAATGGGCCATGGAAGAGCTAAGTCATGAGGCTTTGGCGCTGTCGTGCAGCAGTATCGGAACTTCATGCGAGGCCGATTCGCAATCGGCAAAACCAACTGATCACAAGAGGGGTTACCACACAGGGCGATTGGTAAGACGTGTATGGTTTACGAGCTTGGTTACCACACCTTGGGATTAAAGGGCCGAGGGAGTACTCGCAGTTTGGGTTACCATGCCTTGCGATGGATGTGCGTGAGGGGTGGCACCGAATTTCAGAAATGTGGCAAATCCCATGTGTTTTTGGACCCTGACCCCGCGGATCTGCGTGAGGGGTGGCACCGAATTTCAGAAATGTGGCAAATCCCCTGTGTTTTTGGACCCTGACCCCGCGGATCTGCGTGAGGGGTGGCACCGAATTTCAGAAATGTGGCAAATCCCCTGTGTTTTTGGACCCTGACCCCGCGGATCTGCGTGAGGGGTGGCACCGAATTTCAGAAATGTGGCAAATCCCCTGTGTTTTTGGACCCTGACCCCGCGGATCTGCGTGAGGGGTGGCACCGAATTTCAGAAATGTGGCAAATCCCATGTGTTTTTGGACCCTGACCCCGCGGATCTGCGTGAGGGGTGGCACCGAATTTCAGAAATGTGGCAAATCCCCTGTGTTTTTGGACCCTGACCCCGCGGATCTGCGTGAGGGGTGGCACCGAATTTCAGAAATGTGGCAAATCCCCTGTGTTTTTGGACCCTGACCCCGCGGATCTGCGTGAGGGGTGGCACCGAATTTCAGAAATGTGGCAAATCCCCTGTGTTTTTGGACCCTGACCCCGCGGATCTGCGTGAGGGGTGGCACCGAATTTCAGAAATGTGGCAAATCCCTTGTGCTTTTGGACCCTGACCCCGCGGATCTGCGTGAGGGGTGTCGATTTCGAGCCCCCCCAGCAATTCAGACAACGCGCCCAGGGGGTGGTAAAACATTCTGTTTGGGCCTCCCCCCCCCTCGCGCGGTCAATCAACTAGTTACAGTAACCAGCAAGAAGCAGAACTGTAACACTGGAAACTACAAGCTACAACTGGTACTGGAAACTGCGAACCCGTGCCTCGCAGCCTGGTGGCCCCACAAGGGGGCCGGCAGATTTTAGCGCACCCTTCTCGATGATCGTGGCCTTGGCCCCACAGGGAGCCCCACCCAAGCTTCATTTCTGCACACCCCTCTCGAGGATCGTGGCCCTGGCCCCACAGGGAACTCCACCGAAGGTTCATTTCGGCACACCTCTCTCGAGGATCGCGGCCCTGTGGCCGCACAGGGAGCCCCTCCCACGCTTCATTTCGGCACACCTCTGTCAATGATCGTGGCCCTGGCCCCAGAGGGAGGTCCACACCCCTCTCGAGGATCGTGGCCTTGGCGCTACAGGGAGCTCCACCGAAGCTTCATTTCGGCGCACCCCTCTCGAGGATCTTGGCCCTGGCCCCACAGAGAGCTCCACCGAAGCTTCATTTCGGCACACCTCTCTCAAGGATCGTGGCCCTGGCCCCACAGGGAGCTCCTCCGAAGCTTGTTTTTTTTGGCACACCCATCTCGATGATCGTGTCCCTGGCCCCACGAGGATCGTGGCCCTGGCCTCACAGGGAGCTCCACCAAAGTTTAATTTCGGCACACCCCTCTCGAGGATCGTGGCCCTGGTTCCACAGGGAGCTTGTGCCGAAATTTGGGCCGCCGTAGGGGCCTCCTTGCTCTCCCCCTCCTTGTCCTCTTCCTCCCCGCTGTTCCTCCTTTTGGCTCTAACCACTTAGATCGGCCATTGTGCCTGTGGCTCCCTCCGCCCCACCAAAGCCGATATGATCCTATAGGATCGCATGGGATTCCTATACAATCCCTATACGATCCCCATAGGATCCGATAGGGTCGCATGGGGTTCCTATACAATCCCTATACGGTTCCTATGGGACTGTATACGATTCCTAATGGATCCTATAGGATCGCATGGGATTCATATACATCCTTGTACGATTCCTACAGATGAACTTACGTCAGTGGCACTACTGGTCTACGACGAACTTATGTCAGTGGCACTATTGGTCTACGCAATCTACAACGCCAGAAACCACTACAGGCACAACCCGCCCGCCAGGGACACCGACATACACGACGCAGTGGCGCAGTGGATGCGCGAGGGCGCCAAGCGACACGCCAACGCCACGAGGACACTCGACAATAGGTGGCGCCCGACACGAAGGGACAAGGCATTACCACCGATCCCAGCGCATCTATGATCGACTCGCCCTTCCCCGAATTCCGCCGGACTCCATCTCCTACCCAACTCCCGACTTCGACTCCGACCCTCGCTCCGATGCCGCCCCGACTCCATTTCTTACCTTGATGCCACGCCGCGCCGCAACTTCGACCTTGCTCTACCCCCCCCGCCGGGCCCCGTCGCACGAGACACGCCAACATGTTTTCGGAGACGGTGCGCGGGAGGGAGGAGGACGAGGCCGAGGAGAAGGAGGAGAAGGAGGACCCAGCGAAACAGGGCAAGCTGCGTCGACCTTCGGTCCGGATGCGACCGAGATTCGCCACCCTCGCCGTCTCACGAGCCAGGTGTAATGCCACCGCGCCCGCCGAGCAGCACGACATGGAGCAGCACGATTTTGAGACGCCGGGCACCAACAGATAGCATAGTCGGCGCCTTCGCCAGCACCGACGCCAGCACCAACAACTGCGCTTACGCTTACCACCCCCAGCACCAACGCGGGCGCCTTCGCCGGCGCCAATGCCGGCGTCTGCACCAGCGCCGACGTCAGCAGTGACGCCCGCACTAACGCCAGCACCTTCAACCTCCACCTACCAACCTCCAGCCGCCTATGGTTCCAGCGCCTACACCAGCACCGTTATCAACCGACGCCCGAAACGTGTTGTATTGTTGCTTGTACCGGTCCAGAGGTCAGCCTTCGCTCGCCCACAGCCCATACCTCGGCGATGTCTCCGTCATCACATGGAACACCCAGGCCCTCTTCGCCGCGGACCCCGGCCGTCATCGCCGGAAGGCGACCTACGTGAGGAAGTTGATGGCCACCCACGATATCGGCCTCTGGACCGAGACGCACGGGTCCAATGGAGGCAATGAGGTGTGGAGAAATCCCGATGCTTGCACATCTTGGTGGTCACCAGGCCCCACGCCCGCCAGGGCAGGAGTGGGGGTGACGATCAAGAACTCCTTCCTCAAGCAGTTTGCGGCGAACCCTCACTGGCAGATCATTCTCCCGGGTCGTGCTGCAGTACTACATCTGCGAGGCCCCAGTGGCAATCTGGACGTTGTTGTCGTATACTTCCACACTGGTGCTGCCGCCTCCCCAGAAGACATCGAGGCTGCAGGGCTGTCTCACCTGGGCCGCCCCCCATCTTTCCCCGAACTCCGAGACGCTCTCCGACGGCGGCTTTCGCGGCACATCTCTTCCAGGGACCAGGTTCTCACGATCCTCGGAGGAGACTTCAACTATGTTGCGGACGTTTGCGACAGACGCTGCACCTCCACCGCTGCCGTCACGGGTGGGCGGGATCGCGGGGAAGAGGCAAGTTGGCACCGACATTTGGGACTTCCTCATGGCCTCCACGAGCTCCACCAGCCCGACATGACGTATGCTTCGCCTTCGTCCCGATCGCGCCTGGACCGCATTTACTGTAATCAGGCCGTGGTGGAAGGCTTTGATCGGAAGCTAACTTGCGCTGCATTGGAGTGGCAGTCAGAGCTATCTCGACAGAGCCGTCAGCTTTCGGCGTTTACTGCCGCAGCGGGAACCCGACTCATGCGCCCCGATATCGGACCTCACATTGGATCACCCCGAATGGCCGCGCAGAGTGGCGCTCGCGTGGCAGGAGATGCTGGACAGCGAACCTTCCGCCTCGCCTCCACGGCGGCTCGTGCTACTCAAGCGGGCCATGCGCGAGGCCGCCAAGAACTTCGGCTTCGAGGCTTCGGGTCCGCCGGGACCGCTTGCGCACGAGGATCGCCTCGGGGTCACCATGCAATTCCTCCGCGCCTCAGAAAAGGGCTCGGCAGGCGGCGTCAGCCAATGCATCCAGCGGTATCCCATCTTGAAGGATCTCGTGGACAACCCTTACGACTTCCACACGAGCCCTGGCCGTCGCCTCCGGCTGGTCCGAGTTCACGCTGCCGACCTTGCTCGCGATCACGCCATCGACGAGCTGGGCAGGCTCCACGCCGACTTGAAGGACCTCTCCGATGCGCAGGCGGCGCGGCGGCGACATCAGAACCATCGTCTTCTTACACGCTTGTCTCCTGGCCGCGGCTGCTCCCACTACGCGCTCAGTGACAGCGCTGGCCACGTGAGCACATCACCAGAGCACATCGCAGGAGTTCTGCGCGACCATTGGTCTGGGGTCTTCCGCAGACGGGAAACGGACACAACCTTGCGCCGCACCTGGCTTGCAGACGAGGCCTCGCACGCCTCGCTGGCAGACCGCCAGTGCGTGCCCGGCGTCGCCGTGCCCTTCGAGATCTTCGAGCGGGCGGTCCAGCACACGAGCAACAGCTCTCCTGGACCAGATGGGATCCCGTTCCGCGCATGGCGTGCTTTAGGCGGCTTCGCGACGAGAGCTCTGTACGAGGCCTTCCTGGCCATCGCCAGCCCCAGTGGCGCGGCGCTGATAGACTCGGACTGGGACTCGTTCAATGAGAGCTCCATGGTCTTCCTCCCCAAGAAGCCATCAGGCATTACTGGAGACGGCATCGAGTTCTATGTCCCCTCGAACATGCGGCCCTTGAACATCACGAATACAGACAACAGAATTATATGCAGCGCGGTCCGCATGTACATTGAGCCCACCGTTGCCCCCGGGGTCTCCGATTGCCAGCGGGGGTTCCTGCATGGGCGCTCGATGCTTGCAAACCTCATGGACGTCGAAGAGTTCATGCTCCACCACTCGCTTAAGTACGACTCGTCCGCCATGGTCTTCTTCGATTTCGAGGCGGCCTTCCCGAGCGTCAGCCAGGAGTTCCTTCTTGATGTCATCGCGGCCCGGGGTTGGCCGCCATGGTGCGTGCATTTCATCCAAGCGCTGTATCGGAACAACAGGTGCCGCATCGCGCACGGCGGGTCCACTTTCGACGGCTTCGAGCTCACCGCGGGGGTCCGCCAGGGCTGCCCCCTCTCCCCGCTCCTCTTCGCCGTGCTTTCGGATGTTCTTTTGCGGAGGCTCCCGCGCCTCATCCCAGACGCCGTTCCTCGCGCCTACGCCGACGACCTGGCCGTCGGCCTGGTTCGCGGGACGGGGGGCGCTTCCATTCTTGAGCACACTTTCGACGAGTACGAGCGACTGTCGGGGCTGCGACTACACCACGGAAAAACGGTTTGGGTTCCATTGGCACTGGAATCAACCGACCGCGTGAGAGAGCGTCTCCAAGTGGCCGCGCCCACGTGGAGCGACTTCACCATCCGCCGGTACGCAACTTACTTGGGCTTCGTCGTCGGTCCGGAACGCGGTGAACATTCGTGGACAAAGGCTTTGGACAAGTTCATTTCCCGGGCCAAGGTGTGGCGGGGCATCGGCTGCGGAATGATGCTGACCCTCTTGGCTTACCGCACCTACATCTTCCCCGTGCTCTCCTTCCTCCTGCAGCTGGACCAGTTGCCGTCCGATTGGGACGTGGAGCAGCAGGCATGCGTCCTCCTCTTCCCCGGCCCCCGCTGCTGGACTACCCCAGCGGCGCTCCGGAGCTTGCGGTCCTTGGGGGTTCACGCGGAATTGGTCGACGCAGCATCCGTGGCGATCGCGGCCAAGTGCCGGGTATATCGATGGGAGAACACAGCTCACGGAGGACTTCAGGTACGTCGTCGTTCTCGTTTTTTGGACGCACTCCGATTGGATTCTGATCATTTGGATCGTTTGGTTGCCTGGAGCGGCTGGTACGGCCAGAATTTCTTCACGAACCTCACAAACGCGCGCGGCCATCTGGAACACAAGGCAGCAGCAGCCAGAGTGTCGGTCGAGGCATTGGTTCAGGGCGACGCGCCGGAACCAGCGCCGAGGTCTGAATGGCAGAAGCGGTGTCGGATTATATTGGCGGACCCGCGCCCGCAGGGCGCCGTCCACCACCTCGACCGCTGCCTTTCTCGTCTCCAACTCCCGGTGCTCCGTGGGCGCCGCTTGGGGCGCGCGACGCTCGCGCTCCGCGGCCTGGCGCCGCTGGTGCCCCCGCGGGTGTGGGCATCGGTCTACCGCGTCATGTGCAACGGCTGGACTACAGGGCGCCGCGTGCAGAGGCCAGCGCCTTGCGCGTTTGCATGCGGACACGGGGAGGACAGCGTCGAGCACTACATCCACTGCTCCAGGGTCGCGGAGTTCGGGCGCAGGCAGCTGGCGCTGACTGCCCCTCCACCCGGCGAGCGCTTGTCTCACTTTCTGCTCCTCTCCCCCCGTTTTTCCGAAGACACGGCGAGCGCTATCGCTCGCCGTGCCCTGGCGGTGTATTGCGTTTACGCGGCATCCACAGCGGCGCGCCACGGGGCCACCTCCAACGCGTGGGAGGCCATGTGGCAGTACGCTAGGGAAGCTTGTGCTGCGCATCCTCGCCTCGCATCGCTCGTGGCCGCAGTGTGGCAAAGCTGAGTTAGTTCCCCCCTCCTCGCCTCCGCTCCTCGTCGTTGTCGTCCGTGGTCGCTGCCCATCACATATCTTCCCGCGTGTAATGTACTGACTCGCCAATGTGCGCGACACCTTGGGAGCACGCCTTCTTCTGGTCAGCGGGGCGCCCAGACTCACAGGAGTCGGCTGGCGATGACCCTCAGGGCTTTGCTCAGTGCTCTCCTTCCTTCTCCTCCTCCTCCTCCTCCTCTTCCCCTCCCTCCTTACGTCTGATTTTTTCTTTCAAAAAAAGCCGGTCTTAAGTAATATTTCCGCCCCAGCGCCCGGGCAATAATTGTCACGGGTGGCCCTTTCGCTGTCCTGGCCACGTGGCCGATCGTGTTTCAGTAGTCTCTGGTTGTCGTAGGTGTAGTTAGCTCTACTGCCTGCCCGAGGGCTTGAGAGGACACTTTTCTGTGGCATCAGGTCGCCGGCCAGCGAGCTTGAGCTTGAGAGGAGAGTGGGTGGTGAAAAAAAAATGTTGCTTGTACCGGTCCATCCGTACATTTTGGATGCACCGGCCTATCCGTACTTTTCGGGGCCCTCCAACGCTATGGAATCGACTGACCCTTTATGCTCCGAGGTCGCACCATCGGCCACGCAGTGGGGGCAGCCATCGGCCTTCCAAGGAATCTTGAGTTAACCGATTTTTTCTGGGAGCTTTCGACAGCAGCGGCATTCGCGGCAGCAACCACCACCTCTCTGGCAGCAACGCTGGCGCAACGTGACGCTTCAAATCTGCACCGCTTCCGCAGGAACTTCAAGACGCAACGAAAATGTCACGAATTTCGGTGCCAGGAGCCCCTACGACAGCACCAACGCTGGCGCCTACGCCACGCCAGCAACAATACCAGCGCCCACGCCAGCATCATCGCCAACGCCGAGGCGGCCCAAGCCGATTTTGGAACGCCGTTCCAAAGATGCCTGCCTTTGGCACCAACGCCGGCACCTCCGCCAGCAACGACACCAGCACCCACGGCAGCAGCAACTCCTCCGCTGCCGCATGTACCAATGCCAACGTCTACACCAACACCGACGTCAGCCCTTGCGCCAAGCCGATTTTGGAACGCCGCTCCAAAATTCCTTCCCCGCTAGCACCAACGCCAGCGCCTTCGCCAGCACCGATGCCGGCATCAACGCCTTCGCCAATGCCGGCACCAACGCCAGCGCCTACACCAGCGCCAACAACAGCCCCTACGCCAGCATTAACGCCGGCGCCTACGCCGGCAACAACGCCAGCGCCAATGCCAAGGTCCAAGCCGATTTTGGAAGGCCGGCCCATATTTCCCTGCTTGCTGGCACCAACGCCGGCGCCACCGCCAGCAACGACGCCAACACCGACGGCAACGCACCTTCGCTTCCGCATGCAACAACACCAGCGCCTACATCAACGCCGTTTCAAAATTCCCTCTCCGCTTGCACCAACGCCGGCATCTTCGCCAGCACCGACGCCAGCTTCAACGCCTTCGCATACGCAGGCACCGACGCCAGCGCCTACACCAGCGTCGACATCAGCCCCTACACCAGCACCAACACCAGCGCCTACGCCGGCACCAACACCAGCGCCGAGGCCCAAGCCGATTTTGGAGCGCCGTTCCGAAGTTCCCTGCCAGCTGTATTCGTGCAATTAGTTCGTAACAGCACAACACGTGGGAACAAATCCTGCCCCCCACAGAGAGAGTTTCGGCCACGTTCGCAGGACAGCCTCCCTGCAGCCGTCCCGTCTGCTCAGACGCCTCGCGCGCCCTGCCATTCGAGTGCCCCGCCAGCCAGCACCAACGCCGACGTCTACGACAGCACCAACGCCGAGAATCGCCGTGCTCGAGTCCGTGACATCGATGTTTACGCCGGCGCCGGCACCAACGCCAGCGCCTACACCAGCACCGACGCCTACGACTACACTGGGACCAACGATAGCACTTACACCAGCGCCGACGCCAGTATACGCCAGCACCAACGCTTGCGCCCAAGTCGGCACCAACGCCGGCGCACCGGTGAGCTGACCAGCTAACGGGTACACACTGGCGTTGGCACCAACACTGGCGCCTTCGCCAGCGCCGACGCCGTCACAGATGTCAGCATCAATGCCAGCATCAACGCCTGCGCCCAAGCCGGCACCAACGCCAGCGCCTACGCCAGCGACGACGTCATGCGCCAGCACCAACACCGGCTCCTACGGCAGCACCAACGCCGAGCATCTCCGCGCACCGAGTCCGTGACATCAACGTCTGCGCCTACGCCGGCACCAACACCAGCGTCTACATCAGCACCGACGCCCACGACTACATGGGACCAACGCCAGCACCTACACCAATGCCGACTCCAGTATACGCCAGCACCAGCTCCTGCACCCACGTCGACACCAAGGCCAGCGCACCGGTGAGCTGACCAGCTAACCGGTGCGCGCTGGCGTTGGCACCAACGCTGGTGCCTCCGTCAGCGCCGACGCCATCACAGACGTCAGCATCAACGTTTGCGCCTACGCCGGCACCAACGCCAGCGCCTACACCAGCGGCGACGTCAGCCCTGGCAACAGCACCAGCGCCAGCGCCTACGCCTACGACAGCATCAACGCCGAGCAGCGCCGCGCACCGTGTCCGTCACGTCAACTTGACGACGTCAACGTTTGCGCCTACACCTGTACCAACGCCAGCGCCTACAACAGCACCGACGCCTACGACTACACTGCGACCAACGCCAGTGCCTACACCAATGCCGACGTCAGTATACGCCAGCACCAACGCTTCCGCCCGCATTGGCACCAACATCGGCGCAACGGTGAACTGACCAGCTAACCGGTGCGCGCTGGCGCAAGCCTCAACGCTTGCGCTTTCGCCAGCGCCGACGCCATCACAGACGTCAGCATCAATGCCAGCATCAACGTCTGAGCCTACGCCAGCACCAACGCCAGCGCCTGCACCAGCGGCGATGTCAGCCACGGCGCCAGCACCAACGCCGGCGCCTACGACAGCACCAACGCCGAGCAGCGCCACGCACCGAGTCCGTGACATCAGCGAGGCTGAGGGGCACGAACACGACGACAACCAGTTCCAGGCTGACGACGGCCACCGCGTGTACGAAAAGCGGCTCGGTTACCAGACCACACCACAACATGTTCTGAGCGCGTCTGCGTGTATGCTCTGCTCCCCCTCGCCCTATTCCTCTTTTCTCCATCGCCCCTCGTGCACGTACTCTGGGGCAGGGCGTGTAGCTCTTGGGGTGGCCGGCGCTATTCGCCCCCCCCCCCCCGCGGCGTTCTTTCTTTTTCGTCCCCAGTGTAGTTGTTCAAGGCTACCCGCACCACAGGTGTGCGCGCCCAGCCGTGCCCGACCCTACGTGGTAGGACCCGGGCCGGTTCTGTTGTGCACACCCTACGGATAACCTTAAGAAGGCATTAAGACCCCCCCCCCCTTTCCGGTGGATTATAACGCCCCCCCACCTTGGAGCGTTATGGCTGCACCGGATGACCTGGCTGCGGGGACTCGGGGCCTAGCTAGGGCTTCGCAGGGCCTAGCAGTGCTAGGCCTTAGCAGGGCTCAGCAGGGCTCAGCAAAGCTCAGCAGGGCTTAGCAGGGCTTAGCAGGGCCTAGCAGGACTGAACTAGCAGGGCGTAGCAGGGTTGAGCAGGGCTTAGCAAAGCTTAGCAGGGCTTAGCAATGCATAGCAGGGCTTAGCAGGGCTTGGTAGGGCTTAGCAGGGCTTAGCAGAGCCTAGCAGGACTCAGCAGGACTTAGCCGGGCTTAGCAGGGCTTAGCAGTGCTTAGCAAGGCTTAGCAAGGCTTAGTAAGGCTCATCAGGGCTTAGCAAGGCTTTGCCGTAGTAGTAGTAGTAGTAGTAGTAGTAGTAGTAGTAGTAGTAGTAGTAGTAGTAGTAGTAGTAGTAGTAGTAGTAGTAGTAGTAGTAGTAGTAGTAGTAGTCGCCGTCGTAGTAGTAGTAGTAGTAGTAGTAGTAGTAGTAGTAGTAGTGGTAGTAGTAGTAGTAGCAGTAGTAGTAGTAGTAGCAGCAGTAGTAGTAGTAGTCGTAGTCGTTGTCGTACTCGTAGTCGTAGTAGTAGTAGTAGTAGTAGTAGTAGTAGTAGTAGTAGTAGTAGTAGTAGTAGTAGTAGTAGTAGTAGTAGTAGTAGTAGTAGCAGTAGTTAGTTAGTAGTAGTAGTAGTAGTAGTAGTAGTAGTAGTAGTAGTAGTAGTAGTAGTAGTAGTAGTAGTAGTAGTAGTAGTATAGTAGTAGTAGTAGTAATAGTAGTAGTAGAATTAGTTGTAGTAGTAGTAGTAGTGTAGCGTAGTAGTAGTAGTAGTAGTAGTAGTAGTAGTAGTAGTAGTAGTAGTAGTAGTAGTAGTAGTAGTAGTAGTAGTAGTAGTAGTAGTAGTAAGTAGTAGTAGTAGTAGTAGTAGTAGTATAGTAGTAGTAGTCGTCGTCGTCGTCGTAGTAGTAGTAGTAGTAGTAGTAGTAGTAGTAGTAGTAGTAGTCGTAGTAGTAGTAATAATAATAGTAGTAGTAGTAGTAGTAGTAGTAGTAGTAGTAGTAGTAGTAGTAGTAGTAGTAGTAGTAGTAGTAGTAGTAGTAGTAGTAGTAGTAGTAGTAGTAGTAGTAGTAGTAGTAGTAGTAGTAGTAGTAGTAGTAGTAGTAGTAGTAGTAGTAGTAGTAGTAGTAGTAGTAGTAGTAGTAGTAGTAGTAGTAGTAGTAGTAGTAGTAGTAGTAGTAGTAGTGGTAGTAGTAGTTCAAGCAGAGCGTGGCTTAGCAGTGCCTAGCAAGGCTTAGCAGACTCAGACTGCTCAGACTCACTCGCACTCAGAATCCGTGCGTGCCCGCTCCTCGGGCTCTCTCGTATTTCTGGGTCCGCGGGTGCTAAGATAACGCGGGGGTGCGGGGCGGGGGGGGTACCCTGGGGTGGGCTCCCCCCCTTGGAAGCCCGACGAATATTATTTCTGTAATGAGGATGTAAAAGGAATCGCATGGGAAGAGGAGGAGGAGGAGGAGGAGGAGGAGGAGGAGGAGGAAAAGGAGGAGGAGGAGGAGGAGGACGAGCTAGGAAACAATAGGAAAACACAGGAAAAACAGAGTTGTGCCTGACTTGTGGGTCAGGGACTTGAGAAGTGCCTGGGTTGTGTGTCAGACACTGGAACAGTGCCTGGGTTGTGGGTCAGAGACTGGAGCAGTGCCTGGGTTGTGACTGAATCCTTCTGCACAGACTCAACCACATTCAGACTCATTGTGCTCAGACTCACTCACATTCAAAATTCGTGATCCTTCTTGGTATTGTGGTACTATTCATTAGTATGAGCATTATTATTATGATCACTCTTGCTTGGCTTATCATTCGTATTGTGATACTTGTGCTCAGATTCAGGTCTGAGCAGGGCTTAGCAAGGCTTAGCAGGTCTTAGCAAGGCTAAACCTCGGACCGCGCTCCGGTCCACGCCTAGCAGGGCTTGGCCGGGCTCAGCAGGGCTTAGCAGGTCCTCGCAAAGCTTAGCAGGGCCTAGCAAGGCCAAGCAGGGCTTGGTAGGGCTTTGCACGGCTCAGCAGGGTTTAGCAAGCGCCAACAAGGTTTAGCAGGACCTAGCAGGGCTTCGCAGGGCTTAGCCTCGGACCTCGCTTGGACCAGAGCTTAGCAGGGCTTCGCAGGGTTTGACCAGACTTCGCAGGGCTTTGCCTCGGACCACGCCTAGCAGGCCATAGCAGGGCGTAGCAGCGCTGAGCAGTACTGAGCAGGGCCTGCCTAGCAGGGCTGAACTAGCAGGGCGTAGCAGGGCTTGGCAGGGTTTCGCAAGGCCCATCGGCCCGCAGGGCTTAGCAGGGCTTAGCAGGGCTTAGCAGGACCTACCAGGGATAGAGGTCCACAGAGATCTGGGCTAGATCCTTGACATTCGTTGCGACACCCTCTCTTGGGCTCATTGGGGCGGCCACCGATGGATTTTGTTTTCTGTTTTCGGCGGGTGCTAAATTTATCGCTCTGCGAAAACAGCCCGCCTGGAATATTGAAAAAACCGGGTGCTAAGAATAACCTAGGAGGTTTTTTTTTATATCTGGTCAGGGCTATCTATTCGTATTTATTTTTCCCTGTCTTCCTCCGCCCCCATTCTCGCTGCCTGGATGCACGGGTTCACTTACAGCGGATCTAATCTGGTTCTCCTGCGGGGCAGGGGTTCCGCGCTTCCTAATACCCCTTGGGTTTCACCTGGCCTTCAGTTCCTTGGCCTCCCGTCCTCCCTGCTGCTGCGCTCTGCTTGCTGCTTGCCGTGTTTTCCGTCCTTGTGCTTTGCTGCCTCCTCTCTCGCTCGCTCTCCTGCCTCTCTCCGGGCTGCTCTCTGATCTTTCTCGTTCCCCTTTCTGCTGCCTGCTTCCCGTTCCCTGCCTTTGCTGCTGCTTTCCACGCGTGGCGCTGCGTGTAGCACGTCTCGGTTTCAATGCGAGCTGGTCTGGGCAAGGGGCCCCAACCCCACTTGAAAAACATTGGAAGGATCGAGAGCAGGAGAGCGTTGACGATCTGGGAGGGGAAAAAATCGATTCCTACAAGATCCGTTTACGATTCCTATTGGATCCTATAGGATCGCATGGGATTTCTATACAATCCTTATAGGTTTCCCATCGGATCCTACAGGATCGCATGAGATTCCTATACACTCCCTGTACGATTCCCATAGGAACCTATAGGATCGCATGGGATTCCTGTACAGGCCCTAAAAGTTTCCCATTGGACCCTAGAGGATCGCATGGGATTTCAATACACCCCAGGGTTCCTAGCATGGGATTCCTATGAAATCCTTGTGGAATCCTATAGGCTCCTGTACGATCGCATGGTATTTCCATACAATCCCTATCGGATTCCTACAGGATCCTACAGGATCGCATGGGCTCCTTTTTACAATCCCTAAGCGATTCTCATAGGAGCATGGGACCGCTATAGGATCCCCGCAAGATTCTACAGGATCCCTACATGGTCCTATCGGATCATATAGGATCCCTATAGGATCCCTATAGGATCCTATAGGATCGCATGGGTTCCCTTGCAATCCCTTTACGATTGTATACGATTCCGATAGGATCTTATAGGATCGCATGGGATTTCTATGACATCCCCATACGATTCCGATATGACCGCCCAGGATCCTTATAGGATCCTATAGGATCGCATGGGGTGCCTATACAATGCGCATAATATCCCCATAGGATCCCACAGGGTCGCATGGGATTCCCATAAATCCCTGCACGATTCCCATAGAATCCCCCAGGATCGCGTGGGATTCCTATACAACCGCTTTAGGATTCCCATAGGATCCTATTGGATCGCATGGGATTCCTGTACATAACCCCATATGGGATTCCCGTTGGATCCTATATGATCGCATGGGATTCCTATACAATCCCTATCATATTCCTATAGCATCCTACAAGGTCGCATGGGAATCCTTTCTAAACTTCGCATACGTTTTCCACAGGATCCTACATACTCGCATGGGATCCTTATAGAATCCCCGCAATATTCTATAGGATCCTTATAGGGCCATATCGGATCGCATAGGCTCCGTACAGGGTCCCTATAGGATCCTATAGGGTCGCATGGGTTTGTTTTGCATTTTTTGATTCCTATAGGGTCCTATAGGATCGCAGGGGATTCCTACAAATCCCTATGCGATTCCTCTAGGACCCGACAGGGTCGTATATGATTCCTATACAATCCCTATACGAGTCTTATAGGTCCTATACAATCCCTATGATCGCATGGAATCCCCGCAGGGTCCGAGAGGATCCCCATAGGATTCCTATCGAGTTTTATAGGATCAGAGAGGACCCGATAGATTCTGGAGCTTCGCTGGTGCAGACATGGAAGCAGTGCAGGAATTCGCACCGTTAAGCAAGCGAAGTTGCAGCGGAGCGAGGAATGGAACCCGAGGTTGTTGATTGCTGGTTGCGGGGGGGGGGCTTTCCCCCGGGGGGCAAGGTCGCGGGTTCTCTTTTCAGGACAAGCATTGACCAAGTTTCCCAGTGAACGGGCAACAAGAACACGTGTCAACCTTGTTGTTGGTGGTGTTGGTGTTAGTTTTGGTGTTGGTGTTGGTGTTGTTGGTGGTGTTGGTGTTGTTGGTGTTGATGTTGTTGGTGTTGGTGGTGTTGGTGGTGTTGGTGTTGGTGTTGTTGTTGTTATTGTTGTTGTAGTCTTAGTTGTTGTTGTTGGTGGTGGTGGAGATGCTGTTGTTGTTGGTGGTGGAGATGTTGTTGTTGCTGCTGCTGCTGCTGCTGCTGTTATTGTTTCTTCTGCATCCAAGAGGCATACAGAGATCGCCCTACAGGATGGGCGCTAAAGAAATAGCCGCTTTGTGTGGCCCCGAGGGTCGTGGGTCGTTCCTCTCCCAGGGGGGGGTCCGTGCGAGAGAGCGCTTGGGACGGTCGCGAGAGCCGTGCAAGTCGCGCGGTCGCAGCGCACGGTCGCCCGAAGAAATACAACAACATAAGCATATTGTTTAAGGTGTGCCCAATGCCGACCCAAGACATTAACGCAGACCTCCGAAGGTTTGAGTGTAATGTAGTTGGTTCTTACAGACGCGGCTTGCGGACAGTGTGTGGCTTTTGGCAAGTTGTTGGTCTTGCCCGAGTTTCTGCCGAAGACGCTTATCCTGAGTGACTGTTGGTGCGCGATTTTCGGGAGGCGCGGGGGGGGGGGGGTCAAACCCAAACACGCAAGCCGCTACTGTCGCATCGCATGCACCGTCGGCAAGTAGGGCCACCCGGACGTGTAGAAGACCAGAGCGGGAGCGGGAATCTTGGCCAGGAGGTGGATGAGTTGAGGGCCGAGAACTCCAAGCTGCACTCGGACATCTCACGAAGCCCTCAGGGAGTGAAGATATGAGAAGGAGGAGGAGGAAGAGCAGGAGGAGAGGAGGACAGGAAGGCTAGCACGCAGAAGACACTACAAGCCGCGTCGCAATTAACGTGACACCGCGCTGGGCGGTTTTCGGCTGTATTCAGACCGGGTTATTGCACTGAATGTTCAAATTTTTGGGCGGCCATTCACGTTCATTGCAACGTATGTGCCCCATGCGGGCTATTCTGTGGAATATTTTCGTACAACAATTGACTAGCTCAGCGCTGCTATGTCTGATGCTTCTCGGCTCGGTGCAAAAATCGTTCTTGGTGGAGACTTCAATACCCAGCTACACCATGGGGCACGAGGGCAACAAGTTGACCAAATGCTGTCGTCCTCCGGCCTGCAGGCGGCAAACGAGTTCGACGAGTTCAGCTTTGAAGACACATGGACATTTCAAAGTTCTCTCGGGCACAAGCGCCGGATCGATTTTATCTTCGCCAGCCCGTGCTTGGAGGTAGTCAAGGGACAAGCGGTCGACAGCATCAGCCTGGGATCAGACCATCGAGTAGTTTTGGCGGTTCTCAGATTCTGGTCTGGCGACCCGCGCCCGTGGAGGCGCAAACGAATCGTCAGAGGATGGGCCCCGTAGGACGCTGAGAGCGTGTACCATTCAAGGCTGGATGCTGCGGTTCAAGAGTCGCCACCACATTCTTTCTGATCTGGAACATGTTGTTCGAGAAGTCGCCAACGAATGTGGCAGCGGCCCCAAGAAAGCAAGGAATGACAAGTTTGGGAACGATGCTGAGTTCCAGTCGTTGCTCGAGCAATGGCGTGCGTGTTCAGACCCAGAGGTTCGCAGGGAGCTCTCCAAGCATATACATGTTATCAAGGAGTTCGAAGACTTGGATCAGTTCGACCGGTTGCGCTTCCTTCCCGCGCGCAGCAAGCAGCAGGCTTCATCAGCAGACGCCTCACCGCAACAATGTGTAGACTTTCTTGTGGATACGTTTGCTTCTGATTGGGTGCACGACGCAGGCGCAACTCCACGACATAATATCTGCAACGATGCCAGCGGCGGGAGTTCGAGGGCGTTCCTGAGTTCCTCATGGACGAGCTGAAGTACGCTCTGCCTAAGATATTGCCGGAAGTGCCCGGACGAGTACGGCTTAGCGGTCGAGATGTTCAAGTGTGCGTCCGACGCTGTTCTGAGGCTTGTGCTGACCATGTTCAACAACATCCTGCGGACGGGCACCGTCGACCCGAGCTGGCACGACGCGCTGTTCGTGATGTTTCCGAAAAAAGGGAAACAGGAGCAAACCCGGCAACTGGCGACCCATCGCCATCTTACGGACAACGTATAAGATATTCTCAAGGCTGGTGTACGAAAGGCTAAAAGGGCACCTTGAAGCAAAGCAACCGCCAGACCAAGTGGGCTTCCGGAAGCAGCACTCAATCAACGACGCTTTCGCCGTGCTGGAAAATGTGTGCGGCAAATCTCTGGAGTGGAATATCCCATGTTTGGTTGCAAGCCTTGATCTGAAGAAAGCTTTCGACATAATCGAGTATCCTGCTCTGTTCGAGGCCTTGCGCGTACAAGGTGTGTGGCAATCGTGCATAGCTCTACTAGCGATGCTGTACAATCATCAGACGGGGCGCGTGCAAGGCTCGCAGAACTTCGGCATTAACAGAGGTGTCAAGCAGGGGGGCGTCATCGGCCCCATGCTGTTCAGCGCCGGCTTGGAGCATGCATTTTCAAGGTGGAAGCTCTCTCGTGGCAATCGTGGACTTGACGTGGGCGGCGTGTCCGGCGAGAGGTCCACCAACGTCCGATACGCCGACGATCTCATTGTGTATGCCACATCCTGCAGCGAACTGTGCGATATGATTGAGTCCCTGTGCGTTGAACTCCGTCGGGTTGGCCTGCAATTCAATGCGGCCTAAACGAGGGCTAAACGAGGGATTCGCATGCAATTTTTCCATCGCCCACGCGAGTTTATAGCTCCCAGTCCACGTCCGCTTGCGGACCGATTCGATTCGACCAGGCCTTGCTTTCTCGCGCTGGGCGGCCAGGCCCTTCAAACTGGAGGGCCCGTGTGACGTATGACGACCCCCTTCCCGCCAAAGCTGAGAAGCGCACTGGGCTGGCGGGGATGCGCGAAGCGTCCAGAATTCCTCTTCTACGTTTGAGTCCCAGGAATGATGTTCTGACACGATGCGGGATCGCCAAATCGCAACAGTGACTGCGATTCGTGGCGCTGACATCCCAGGACGGTCGTCTTCCAACGGGGGGGGTCTTCCCCCAGTGAATATGGCCCTTTGTTGGGACCTATGAAAAGAAACCTTGGAAGGGAAGGTGCACTGCAATATCCTGGGTGCGTCTTGGGTTTGCACTGGTCCTCCGCCTCATCCTCCCCCTCCTCCTCCTCCTCCTCCTCCTCCTCCTCCGCTTCCTCCTCCTCCTCCTCCGCTTCCTCTCCAGACTGTCCAAAGGTGGGGGCGGCTCCTCATGAGTTTTTGCACCACTTGTGATAAGTATGCCACGGTGGATGGGCGCCACTTGGCGGCCAAGTGCGAGGGCATGCCTCGTAAGGGCCGAGAGAATATAAGCCGCATCGAGGAGGGCAAGTACCCCCGCAGAGAAGGGGTACCGAGGGCCCTGCAGGTTGCCCTCGATGCGCGTGACATAGGAAGCCTGGCGAGAGCGTACGAGAGGGCCGCAGGGCCCCAGGGAAGGGATGGAGGACCGTCCGCCGCTGCTGGGTAATTGGTCCTCCTGCAGAGGGGAAACTGGCCAGTAGCGGTTGCGGGGGTGTTGCGGTGAGGCGAGGTTCCGCCTGCACCAAAGCACCTCCGTACGGGGTTCCGCCTTCCTCTCCTTCTCCTTTTCCCCCGCACGATTGTGCTCGTTCAAATGGTCCACATGGTCCTCCTCCGCTTCCTCCTCCTGCCCTTGCCGCCCACGTCGAGAGGCGCAACTTCCACCCCCCTCCAAAGTTGAAGGCGCGTGGATCGCCAGCGTCTGCCCCGGCGCAGGTTCTGCGTCAACTTTGGAAAAGGGGGGGCAAGCCCACCTTTATGCTTCCCCACCAGACACCCAAAAGGGCCAGCAGCCGTTCCCTTACCAAACAGCTGGCACGCAATTCCTTACCAGACAGTCGCATGCATTCTTTACCAGGCAGTCGTCGGACAGCCAGCGGACATTGTAGAGAGCAGGCAGGCGTTTCCTTACCAGAAAGCCGGCGCGCAATTCCTTACCAAACACCCGCAGGCATTCTCTTACCAAACAACTTTCCCAAAACAGCTGGCGCGCATTTCTTTACCAGACAGCGCCCGTGATGACGTGATGATTACGAGGAGGAATCACATAAGGAGGAGGACGAAGAGGGAACAGGGAGGAGGAGGAAAAGGGGGAAGATGAGGAAAAGTGGAAGGATGAGGAGGAGGAAGACGACGGGGAGGAGGGAGGAGGGAGGAGGAATATGAGGAGCATGAGGATGAGTATGATGATGTTGATGTTGGTGATGATGATGATGATGATGATGATGATGCTGATGCCTATAATGATGGTGATGATGATGGTGATGATGATGATGGTGATGATGATGATGATGCTAAGGATGATGCTGATGATGATGATGCTGACGATGAATGTCATGATCTGGGTGATGCTGATGATGTTGTTGGTGATCAGGTTTGTATGGTAATGCTGGTGAGAAGGATGAAAATTCTGATGATGCTGATGATGATGCTGGTACTGATATTGATGATGCTGATGATAATGCTAATCATGATGCCGACTATGATCCTGACAAGGAGGAGGAACAAGAGGAGGGGGGAGGAAGAGCCAGGATGAGGAGGGCAGGAGGTGGAAGGAGAAGGATAAGAGGATACACGGGATGAGGATACAATCTGCCTTGACGTGACTACGAGTCGAAGGAGGGATGGAGGCGCCATTGATGTATTGGTGCGCGGATTGTACCTGCATGGAGGGGGGATGGATGGAAGGAAGGATGGAGGCATGGAGGGAGGCTGGCCGAGGAGCCTGGATGGAGGCGGCCTGGATGGAGGGAGGGGAGGGTGAGAGAACAGGGATGCTCGATGGAGGGAGGATGTAGAATGGCTGATTGGCAGGAGGCTGGATGGAATGAGGTAGGCAGGATGGAGTCTGGATGGGTGCACGTTGGATGGAGGGAGGGGTGGGGGTGGGAAGACGGAGGCTTGATGGAGGATGGATGGATGGATGTACCCTGGTTGGAGTGAGGCTGGGTGGAAGAAGGGTGGCGGATAGGAGGATGGATGAAGGAGTGGACGGCTGGACGGGTGGAGGGCGGCTGGATGGACACTGCATGGGGGGGGGCGCTGGATGGCCTGATGGAGGGTGGATGGATGAAGGCTGGAGGAGGATGGAAGGAGGCTGCATGGCAGGAGGTTGGATGGATGGAGGCTGGAGGAGGAGTAGGAGGAGGATAAGCAGGGGGGAAGAGGATGGGGATTGGGCGGAGGTTGAGGGGTACGACGTATGTGGCGACCCGTGCGGAGTAATCCCTCCAGTCGGGCCTACTAATTTGTCACGTTAATTGTGACGCGACTTGTAAGCTAAGCAGCGCAGGGCACAGTGATGGTGATGGTGGTGGTGATGATGGTGATGATGAGAAGGAGGAAAAAGAGGGGAAGGAGGAGCTGCAGCAGCATAAGGAGCAGGTGGAGAGACAGGGTCAGGAGACATACTGATAATACCGTGGAGGTTCAGGCAGAACAGGCGGAGCAGGAGGACGACGACGAGGAGGGGGGGGGACATGGAAACGGATGCAGACAGAGCTAGGCACGAAGGAAGTTTCCGGAGGAGGAGGAGGAGGAGGGCGTTGCCATCGACTCGCCATTATGGATTGACGCATGCACAGCGCAGACATGTGCAAACATTGTCCAGTGGACTTCGACCCTTCGTGCCACTGTGCCTGGGATGCAGTTTGTATCTCCCATCCTCCTCCATCTTCCATCCAACAGGCACCGATGCTGGTTGCGATAGAGCCTTGGGAGGCGGAGCAGGAAAAGGTGTGCAGCGGAGGAGGAGGGCGACTTCGACGATGAGAAGGAAGGTGAAGGGTGGACAATGATGAGAAGTTACAGGAGAAGGGCTTTGCATTCACATCCGCGCCCCCTGCGACAGTAGCCACGAGGCGGTTGAGCATAGTACATTCAGTACGACGCGTTACGATGATTAGCGTGGTGTGGCGGAAATCCAATATGACATCGTTTCCTTCTCCTCCCCGCGACGAAGTGGCCTGGGCGGCAGAGATGCCCAGGGGCGCTAGTCACATAGACTGCCGACGGTTGCCCCCTCCGTCTCGTCCTTGCCCGTTTCTTCCAGCTCCGAGCTTGCGCTCGCTCTCGGCTGACGGCTAACCTGAGGAGGTTGCCCGGGTTAGGCAACGAGTTCGAGGCCATTATGCCTCCTTTTCCTCCTCTTCCTGCTCCTTCTCTTCCCCCGTTACGCGGCCCGTTGCTTCTTCCCCCTCCTCCTCTTCCTCCTCCTCCTCTTCCTCCTCCTCCTCTTCCTCCTCCTCCTCCTCCTCCTCCTCCTCTTAGCTGAGATTGATGGATTGGGCATGGAGAGATAGACGGGCTTGACTGAACAGGCACGGGCTGACTCAGATGGGCACGGACAGACGCAAACAGGCTGCAGGCTTTGGGAAAATGGCCAGGATGGGTTGAGAATGTGAAGGCCTGACAGCCGGTGCCGCCGACCCTGAAAGACATCGACGACGACCAGGAGGGGGAGGAGGAGGAGGAGGAGGAGGAGGAGGAGGAGGAGGAGGAGGAGGAGTAGGAGGAGGAGGGGGCGAAGATAAGGGGGAGGAGGAGGAGAAGGAGAGGGAGGAGGAAAAGGACTCCCCCCTGGGACCCCCCCCCCTGGGGAGGAGGACCGGAGGAGGACTGGCGTGGGAGAGGGAAGGGGAGGGGGAGGAGGACCCCCGGGGACGGATGCGCATCTGCTTCCCCTCCCCCCGGGGACTCCCCACTTGGGGAGGAGGACCCGAGGAGGACGGGCGCGCCAGAGAAGGACCAGCGTGGGAGAGGAGGACCCCCAGGGGCCATGCGAATCTGATCCCCCCCCCGCCGGGGAGAGGACAAAGGAAAAGAGCTTCCTTCTGACGTAATGAGGACGTGGATGGAATTCCCTCGAGCTGCGAACCCGTTCCCCGAACGAGGAATGGTGCTTTCCCTCTCTCTCCCCCGACGGATGGGAAGGAGGCGCGAAAGAAGGCTCCCCGTCGACGGGACCCGACATACACCCCACCACACACGCCGACAGGGTCGTCGGATTTGTTTAAACAGGTGTGTGATCTTTTCCTTACTATGTTTTTCGCTCTTCTGCGCCTCTCGCTGTAGTCTGCATTGGCACCAGAAGCCATCCGCGAGGATCTGCTGGCACTGGCGGGCCAGCTCAGGAACGACGTGAAGCTGCTGGTAAGCCCACTCCCACATACACATGTCACATGCATCTAATCACTTTGGATTATTATGCACATGCGCTCATGGATTTGTAAAGAATGAGAGAGAGGGAATGATAATGAGAAAAGAGGGAGGGAGAGAGAGGGAGAGAGAGACGGAGAGGTGACATCAGCAGGGTGGATGAGACGCATCGGCCGCAGTACCGCTATCAGGAGGAGAAGGAGGAGGAGGAAGAGGAGGAGGAGGAGGAGGAGGAGAGGAGGAGGACGACGACGACGACGATGTTTACGACGACGATGGGGGCCAGTCTGAGAAGTTGGAGGCAGGTTCCATGTCCTGTCACGGATCGTGGCGGCGAGTAGAAAGAAAAGACCCAGGTAAGCAGCCGAGAAGCAAGACGCATACCCTTCTACCAAGAAGCTTTGGCGGCATTCGGTTTGGAGCTTCTTCCGAGGGGCTTCTTGCAATCATCCGCGCCCAGTGTCGTGAGGGAGGGGGGGGCGAGGTAGGATGGAGCCGGGCGCGGGAGTAGGAGGCGGAAGATGAGGAATGGAGCTGTACGAGGAGGAGAAGGAGGACAATCGAAAAGGAAATCGTTTCATAAACACACTTCGGAGGTCCGTCCAGATTTCTCGGATCGACGCTAGGGCCTCCTCACAGGTGCGTGGAGCGCGCCAGGGGTTGCGCCGGAGGCGCCGGAAGGGGGGGCCCCGCGCAGATCCGACAAATCCGCATGAACTTTCGAAAGTCTATGGTTATACAGTTCGTTATTCCTCCCGAGGAGGAGGGGGAGGAGAGGTCTAGGGAGAGAAGGCTCAATTCTCCTAATCACACTGTTCTTACTTCCATGTCTCCCCTGCTCCACCAAGTCCAGCGGTGGCAGCAGCAGAACGCGGCATCAGCAGGAGCAGGCTTGAGGGTCCCCCCCTCCCAACACGCCCCCTCGGCCCCTGGCACGGGCCTGCCAGCTGCTCGCCCATACTCCCACCCTCTATCCCTCTCCTCTCCTTCTCTCTCTAGTTCCCTGGTTCGGCCTCCGTCTCCGCCTTCTCATCTCCACCAAACACCCTTACCCAAGGCTATGCAAGCGGACTGTATCCTCCTCCTTCTCCTCCTCCTCTTCCTCGTCCGCTCCCAATTTCCTCCTGTCCTCCTCCTCCTCCTCCTTCCTCCTGCTCCTCCTTACTCGCTCGTCCCTTCTACATTCCCTCTCCTCTCCTGCTCCTCTAGGCGGAGGAGGAGGCGGAGGAAGAGGAGGAGGAGGAGGTGGATAAGGAAGAGGAGGAGGAAAAGGAAAAGGAAGAGGAAGAGGGAACAAGGATGATGCTGCTGCTGATGATGATAATGAGGAGGAGGAGAACGAGGAGGAGGAGAAGGATGGAGGTGCTGCTGCTGCTGCTGATGATGATGACGATTACGATGACGATGCCCATGCCGATGACGATGACGATGACGATGATGATGATGATGATGATGATGATGATGATGATGATGATGATGATGATGGTGATGATGATGATGATGATGACGATGGTTATGATGATGATGATGATGATGATGATGATGATGGTGATGGTGATGGTGATGGTGATGGTGATGGTGATGGTGATGCTGCTGATGATGATACTAATACTGATTCTGATAAGGATGAGAAGGATGAGGAGGCGGATGAGGATGATGATGATGATGGTGATGATGATCATCATGATGGTTATGGTGGTGATACATTTGATGGTGATGAGGATGAGGATGATGATACTGATGGTGATGCTGATGGTCATGTTGGTGTTGTTGGTGATACTGGTGATCGTAATGGTGGTGGTGGCGGTGACGATGATGATGACGATGATGATGATACTCATGATGCTGATGCTAATGATAATGATGATAATGCTGAGGAGGAGGAGGATGAGGAGGCTCATGAGGATTATTATGATGATGAATATGCAGATGATTATTGATGTGGTTACGATGATTATGTTGCTGTTGCTGGTTATGATGATGATGATGATGATGATGATGATGATGATGATGATGATGATGGTACTGATACTGATACTGATACTGATACTGATACTGATACTGATACTGATACTGATACTGATACTGATACTGATACTGATTATGATTATTATTATGATTATGATTATGATTATGACGATTCTGATTATGCTGATGATGATGCTGGTGTAGCTGATGCTAATGATGATGCTGCTGATGATGGTATGGATGATACCGATGATGCTGATGATGCTGCTGATGATAATGATGCTGATGCTGCTGCTGGTGATGATGATGGTGGTGGTGGCGGTGATGATGATGATGATGAGGAGGAGGAGGAAGAGGAGGAGGAAGGAGGAGGACGAGGAGGGATGATGGACGAGGGAGGAGACAGCCCTGGTTCTCTGCCCTTCCTCTGCTCCCTCGTCTCTTCCTCTTTCTACTCTTTCTACTCTTCCAGGTCATCCAGCTCCCTCTCCTGATTATCCTCCTCGGTGTCGTGATACTCCTACCAGGATGCGCTGGAGTTCGCAATCATTTGTCCCCCCGAGGCGCCAGAAGACCATGAGTTATGTGAGGTGCACTACCATGGCTTGTTGTCGCCGATTTCAGAGTTGTTTCCCCGTCGCGCCCAATCAAATGCAATCCTCCCCCTTCGATCGGTGTACATGCTCTCCTGGTCAAGCCAGGATGAACTATACACCGATCCTTGGCCCAGGACGGTCCTGGCCAGGATCTGTGCAGGCGTATTGTCGGCGCCCTCCGACTTCCTCCCCTCCTCTCTCCTCTTCTGGGGAGCGCCCCTCGAGGTGGACCAGATGGAGAAGGACCCGGAACTGCAGGTTCCCAGGTCGGCGCCGGCGCCGGGCGCGGCTGTGCCGCCGGAGCCAACCCCCGCGGACGAGGCGCTGGCGGCGGCGACCGCCGCAGCCGTGGCGCCAGAGGCGCCGCTGGCCCAGCAGGAGGGGCGGCCCGCCGCAACGACGCCGAGGACGACGCCGGCGCGGCCGACGGCGGCGACGACGCTGCCGTTGGCGGCGGTGTCGACGCAGACGCCGCCGCCGCCGTCGACGCCAGAGCCGCCGCCCGCGGCGAAGCGAGTGCCGCACGCCGCCGACGACCCCGACGACGCCGACGTCGCCGGCGTCGGCGTCGACGCCGTCGACGGGACTCGAGCGTCGATGCCGACGGCGGAGCCCGCGATCAGAGGCGAGCCAAGGCGGCGGAGCATAAACAGGGCGACGCTGTGGCTAGCGCGACAGCGGCGACGGCGACGACAGGGAAGCGACGAGGGGAGCCTGCCCCCGAGGGCCGCAAAGGCAGCCGTGCTTCGCGCTTCGTGGCCCGGGCCAGGCAGGTTGCCCTTCTCCGACGGGGCGGCGCGAGGGCGCGAACACGACCGCGCCGCGCGGGGCGCGGAGCGCGAGGCCAGGGCGAGACCTCCGAAGACAGCCCCCTGCGATGGGAAGGCCACGCCCCAACCTCTCTCGAGTTAGAAGCTCGGCAGGGACAAACTGTCGAAGTTTCGCGCGGATCTCTTGGACTGGCGCTGGAGCCTCCTTGGCGCCGTCTCCGGCGCGCTCGGGGTCCAGCGCCGATCCAAGAAATCCGCGCCGAGCTCCGAGTATGTTTGTGCCGTTTTGCTTTGTCCTTATATTCTCTCAGAGGGCGCGCGGCGCGGGGCGTGCACCGTCCGGAGAGGCGGGGCCTCTTCTTGAAGTGGCCATGGGCAGGTTGCGTGGCTCGAACAGCGCCACGAGGGAAGTCCTCGGCGACCGAATGTGGGGACCAGTCCGACCCCGCAATGCAAAAATAATGCAACGTAACACATACTTTCCCATGCTCACTCAGGCCTGGGTGGCCCCGATGGTAGTCGTCCCAGATTGGTACTGGTCCCAGAGTGGTTATGGATTTTCCCTCTCGGGTTGCACGGCCGCACGTCTTCGTACTCGGCCCCCATTTGTGTGTCGTGGCAAAGCGGGCAAGAAGAACCTGTTGCCGTTTCCCAGCCATGGTGCAGACCATCAGAAACCAGGGTTTGATTGCCGCTCCTTTGGTTCGGCGCTGGCGTTGGTGGTGCTCCAGTGGGGAGGCGGCGGGCTGACCGCTCAGACGGCGCCTTGCCAAGGGGCCCAAGCCAGCAGTCGGGGGCGCTCGAGGGCGCCCGTTTTGCGGCCGATCCGCGCCCAAGTGGTCCCGTCAGGAGTCGTCGCTGACCGTGCTCTTGGGCCCGCCAAGCCGGGCGGCTTTCCGCATGCTGCGTTCTCCGAAGGCCGCCTCCTCTCGCCCTTGCCCCCCCCTTCGCGCGCCGACCTCTCCCAATGAGCCTCCCAGCTTCCCCAGAGGATCTCAACTCTCCAGTTTGACCATCGGGCTGCCACTCTGCAGGAAAACTTTCAGGATGTAAACAGTGCTTGCACTAGAGGTGTCTTTTTTGTTTGTATAAGGGAGCTGGGCATGCGTGTCGGTGTGGCGGCTATTCGCTGCCTCGTCGCCGCCCGTCGTCTGGGCCTGCGGGTCGGTCTGACAAAGCAGTAGTTCGTCAAGACGTTCGGCCGAAAATCATTTTCCGCATTTACGTGTTCTCCTGGGACATCTCATTTTCCCTCCTCCTTACCCTCCCTGTCCCTGCCCTTCTCAGCTTTCGGCTCCAGCCCGACACCACCGCGCGCGCTGCAGCGCCCTGGAGACCGACGGAGGCTTCGCCGCCGTCGCCGACCCCATCAGGGTCACTGCCGCCGACGTCGAGGCCTACGAGAGGCTTCGGCGTCGGGCGGCAGCGCGAGCGCCGCCGACGGCGTGGCCCCGCCCGCCATGCTCCAGA
>CAUYUJ010000514.1:197500-200000 GCA_963575745.1 Prorocentrum cordatum
CCGACCCTGCAGCCGTCGCGCCAAGCGCGGGCGCGGGGGCCCTCGCGCCTGCGGGCGACCCAGGGTTGCCTGGCGGCGCCGCCCCCGCGGCGGGCGCCCCATTGGCTGCTGGCGCCGCCGCGGCGCTGGCCGCCCTCGACGGCCCCGCAGCTGCTGGGCCCCCCGCTGGAGCTGGAGGTGTCGGCGCCCTGGTGGCCGCCCTCGGTGGCGTAGGGGCTGGAGCCCCAGCCGCCGCGGCTCCAGTTCCTGGTGCCGCGCCCGCCGCCGCTGCGCCGCCCCTCGGCACAGACCCGCGGGTGGTGGCGCTGGTGCTCGACGGGCGCGGCTTTCGGGACATCGCCTTCAGCGACGCGGCGAAGCTGCAGACGGAGACGGTGAGGGCCGACTGGCCAGTCAAGGGCCCTCGTACACTGCTCTGGGTCTTCGGGTTCATGCAACGCATGGCTGGAGGCGCGATGGCCTGGCACAATAGGCGGATTGCGATGACGCGGCTCGGGGAGTCCGACGAGCACGCGAAGCTCCACGAGACCTTGCGCCGCGTGATCGAGACCGCCCTCTGCCGCGACCAGCTGGTGATATGCGAGCTGGCCTGTTATGAGTACCTCGCCCGTCAGCTTCAGTTGATAGATGAGCGCGCGTTCGAGGAGCGTGTGCGCAGGGGCCAGCCCGCGCCGAAGGCCAAGGCCCAGGCCAAGGAGCTCGCGGCAGCGGACTACGGTTCAGAGGTCGGCCACTTCCTCGGCACGGGCGAGACGAAAGGGAACTTGTGCATCTGTCCTGCGTTGATGGATTGGATCGCCGATCATATGAAGATGGAGGCAGCTGTCGCAAAAGAACGCCGCAAGGCTCGTGAGGAGCGAGCCTTGCGGGCGCCATGACGCCCCCTCAGGGCCCTGGCCAGGATGGGCCTCACAAGCCTGTGCTCATTGCTCGTGGGCCTGGCCAGGATTGCCCGGGGGCCCTCGATCCCACGCCTGGTCTGGACGCGCCCACGCGCGGTGCCGATCGCCAGCGCGATGTTTTCCCGTTACCCCATCTTCCTGTGGATGGGCCGCTGGGTCGCGCTGCTCGTCTGCGCGCTGCCAAAGGTGCGGGCTGGCGGGAGTGGTGCAGCGAGGGGCTCACCGCTCTCAACTGGCTCCATAGCGGCCGCGACGCGGAGCCCCTCCCGCAGGTTGGTGGCGACCCGCCCGCCGTGCAGGCTGCCTCGGTGGACTACCTCTCGAGTCTGCATCGGGAGTTCGAGCTGCCTGCCGCCTACTCGGAGAGGAGCAGCGCTTGCGAAGCATCCCTGGTAGAGATGCTCGCTCAGGCTCCTGGCTGCGCTGGTGACAGCGGTCGGGTCCGCCCCTACAGCCAGCCCCTCGTGGCCTGGCCCAAGTCGACGAAGGCTGTGTCCACCTCCGACGTCGTCTCGGATGCCGACTCCATCGTGCTGCAGGGTTGGAGGCAGACTATGTTGAATCCCGAGTCGGTTGCTGCGGAGCTCCGCGACGAGCTGGGCATTCAGCGCCCGTGCGTCGATCCCGAGCTTCGCTATCAGCCCAAGTCTCACGCCCAGTTTTTGAAGCAGCTGGAGGCTCACGACATGATATCATGGAGGGCCGCCAGTGCTCAGTCTTCTCACACAATCGGTTTATTCTTCGTGGAGAAATCCAATCACATGCTTAGGCTCGTGTTCGACACTAGGCTGGCCAACTGCAGCTTTGTCGCGCCGCCAGACACCAAGCTTCCCACGCCCAGTACGTGGGCCAGCGTTGATTGCGACGACAGCTTCGTTTTCGCACAAGGCGATATTCAATGTGCCTTCTACCACCTTCGCCTGCCGCCAGGGATGGAGTCGCTGTTCTCGCTTCCCGCGGTATCCAATCGTCACATCGGCCTCGCATCGATTCAGGGGAGGCCCGTCGGTATCCACGATTTTGTCCAGCCGTTGGTCACAGTTGTCCCCATGGGTTGGAGCTGGGCCCTTCACTTTTGTCAGAGCGCCCTCGTTCGTGCCCTAACCGACGCTGGATTCGACAGTGGTGACATGATCGTGGACGGAGGATGCCCCCGTAAGTTAGTCTCTCACACCGACGCCATATGTGCTGGATACGTTGATGATTTCTACGTTGTGTCAAAAAGCCCGGAGGTTGCCACTCGCCGTGCTCGTGAGATCGCCGACCTTCTAACGTCCCGAGGCTTGCCTGTCCTGGAGTTCTCGGAGGCCGTCAGTAAGGGTGTCTTCACGGGCTTGCAGATTGACGGTCTCTCGGGTGTCGTTCGAGTTCGGCCCGATCGCCTTGCCCGTGCACGGCAGGCTGTACTCGGACTCATGCGACGTGGTCGGGCCTCTGCGGGGGCTCTCAGCGCGCTGGTGGGCCACTGTACTTGGGGCATGATCTTGAAGCGGGGTGTCTTGGCGATCTTCAACTCAGTCTATAGGTTCATCAACGTGGCGGGCGCCCAACCCGCGCCTCTTTGGGATTCTGTCGTTAGGGAACTTCGAGCCGCAGTT
>CAUYUJ010000514.1:205000-262500 GCA_963575745.1 Prorocentrum cordatum
CCCCCAAGTGTTAGCTATCAACAGTCAGTCCTGTGCACTCCCTGCCCGAAGCCTCTCTGTGTTGTGGCTTTGGCTCAAGGGCGGGACACATGCTTTTACATTCGTTTCACGTGGCCCCAGGAGCCACCACCTTTCAGCACGGCTAGCGACGCTGTGACGACTGATACGTGAAATAGTCATCGAGCTGGGTGATAGATGTCTCGTCGGAATTCCTGGCAATCTACTGCTGCGCCGATTCCGCCAACATGGTAGCGGAGCCATCGTGGAGACCTACACTGAAGTCGACCGCTGGGTGTGAGACAAACGAGCAGGGAGTGCCGACGTGGAGTGGAGACCCACTGACGTTTGAGAGCTATGAGAATGCTGTTCTATGGTACCGCGCGGGACTGAAGGAAAACGAGAGGAACCTCACCGTAGCTCGCCTGTGGACTGCGCTACGAGGTGCGGCCAGGGAGGCAGTGAAGGACATGAGGCCGAACGACTTCGTGTCAGGAGGTGTGGAAGCGTTGCTCAAACATCTGAGAGAAGGTCCGCTCGGCAAGATGCCGATCCCGGACGCGTACCATAATATCCGCAACTACGACCAGGTGATTCGCAAGCCCAGTGAGGTGATTGGCGAGATCAGAGAAGACAACCTGTTCAGGGACATGCGTTCGGCCTTGAAACGACTTCGCTCAGACCGATTGCGACGAGAATCGGCTCAGGCGACGACGAGAACCGGGCGACCAGCTACATCAACGGTCAAGGATTCGCCGACCGAGGAGTTCGAAGAAGCCGAGGAGGTCGAGGAAGACGCCGAGGCCGTGGACGCGACCGAGAAGAAGTCTGTGGTGTCGGCCCGATCTGTGGCTTCGATTGCCAAGTCGGAGACCGACGCGAGCTTCTTCGAGGCAGAACTTCGAGGGTACAGGCTTTTGCACAATGCGCGCCTGAGCAGGGAAGAGCGCCAGATGATTCTGGCAGGCACTCAGAACGACACCCGATACGAGTCCATCGTCACGCAGCTTCGCGCGTCGTGGGATGACCGGGACCTCCGAGACCGTGATAAACCAGCTCAGCAGCAGGGTCGTGGCTTCCGAGGCAGAGCTTTGGCCTTCGAGAGCGCGGAGGAGATGGACGACGTATGTGCGGCAATCCGCGGTGAAGAGTCATCGTGGACAATCGACTGGAGCTACGACGAGAACGAAGACGTGTGGTGGTGTGCTTTCTATGCGGACGATGTGGATCAGACTACATGGGCTACGAGCTCGTGGGATTGGTCCAACAACGATGCCGGATGGAATACCTCGCCAGACCAGTGGGGCCAGGCAACAGCAGCGACCTGGACACCGGATTCAATTACGTATGCGACTGACGACTCGTGCCTGGACGAGCAGGTGAATGCGGCCGAGATCCTCGCCGCCGAAGCTAATCGGACGCCGTCCGAGGCCAGGGGCGCCGCGGCAGAGGCGCGCAAGAACAGGGGGTTCTGTCCGCAGAAGGGCTCCGGCAAGGATAGCAAGAAGGGCGGCTACCAGGTGAAGGGATCGTCGGCAGGATCTCAAGGGCGTGGATGCCTGATCTGTGGTCGGCCGGACCACAACTGGAGGCAGTGTCCAAACCGCTACTCCATCAAGGGCAAGAGCTTCGCGAAGGGCGGCTTCGGGTCCAAGGCCAAGGGCAAGAAGGGCAAGGTGCACTACATCGGAGGCATCTTTTGCATGGACATGATCCTTTCCCTCTCGTGCCCATCGTCTACGGAGATTGTCTTCGACTGCGGAGCTACGACGACAGCTGGAGGCGGCGACGCTGTCGGGAAGTTGGTTTCGGCTGTCGCCGAGAAGTTCCCGGACGCGAAGATCGAGGTGGACGCGTTCGATAGGCCCTGGTTCAAGTTCGCGAACGGCCATTGGGGCCAGGCGCTTTCCAGGGTGTGGCTCTTTGCGCCCATCGGCTGGCTGGGCATCTACTTGCTGGGCGCCGATGAGGTGCCGGTGCTTGCGGGGGTACACTGGCTGCATCAGCATGGCGTCTTATTCCGCAGAAACGAGCTGGAGATCTACCTCAGCGACGACAAGACCACGAAGGTCCAGCTCCGGAAGGGCAAGGGCGGCCACCGTTTGCTGGACGTCCTGAGTTCGGCCGGCAGCTAGGGGCAGCGCACCGGATTTCCGCGCTCCCCGGGACTTACAGGTGACTAGAGAAAAGAGGGAGTACAGTATCAGGGCATCGGCGTGGGTGGTCTGATATGCGTCCGATTGCAGCTGCAGAGTGCGATCCGACCGGTTGCGGACCTGGCCGAAGAGCGTGAGCTCGAGGGGGCGGATCGGGCAATGGGTTGCGCTCTACCATACCACGAGATTAATATGGTAAATCATGTGACGGGATACAGTCCAGAGCCAGATGAATCAGAACTTGGCAGATATGTTCGGGAAGACTGGTTTTCGAGAGTATTCAGAACCTTCGAACGTCCTGATGATGCTCGACGGTTTGGAATGTGCTGACGTAGGACGACGTGTTTGCGCACTTCGGTGATTATCGACGACGGTCCTGTGACGATTGCCCCCCCTGGGAGTTGGCTTTATCGCCCATTGCCAGACGGGGTCAGTGCGATTCGTACCGAAATCTGGCTTCGTCCAACGCCGAGTGTACCATTGGCATTTCGGCTCCAAGGTATTCGAGATCAGCTCAGTGCTTTTCAATTTTCCACGCTTCGTCCTGGTGGGCGACAAGAGGCTCCACCCCGACCTACCACGCGCGGCGGCAGAGCAGACCGACTGGTCTCTGAGCAAGGGGGCCGATCCGAAGGATCCTCGCATGACCAGCTGGCCGTGCCAGGGGGCCCATGCCGTGTCGAGCTACACCAACAACCGCTTCGGAGTGTGTCTGACGTGCGAGAGGTGCGCCTTCAGGCTGGACTACGCTCCGAAGAAGGGGTGCAGCGGCAAGTGCCGCAAGGAGCCGAAGACGGCCCTGGTGACGGTGGCTCGTCGCCGGCCCCAGGAATCGGGGGACGCCCCGACGGCCGCGAGGGTAGAGGCGCGCATGAAGGCCATCGAGGCGGAGCGCGTCATCGAGACAGGGCACTACATCAAGAGCGACCCGGACAAGGAGGGCTACTGGGCAGCCCGCAAGACCAAGACCGAGGGCGTCAAGGTCGAGATCAAGACCGATCCAGGGGGGCCATCAGCGGCAACCAGACCGTCGACTGGAGCGCCGACCGCGGTGCGCACCGTGCGCGCGCTCGGAGCGGGCCCAAGTTCTGCGGCATCGGATTCAACACCCCGCAGCAGCACGTGGGATGTGGTCTCGAGTGCCGCGGCGGACCTGGACGAGACGCCAACGTTCGCGACCAAGCAGAGGGACCTCCCCATCAAGTGGGCAGTCTTGGCCCGGGGGGTCAGGCGCCTGAAGGTGAAGCCAGAGGTGAAGCAGGAGGACTTCGTGGCGATGCCGGTGCCGGGGGGCATGGGGGATGTCCTCATGGAGTGAAGCAAGCTTCGATCAAGCAGCGCCGCGCGATCCAGAGTGGCATGGCGGCACTGGGCATGCTCGTGAACGGGCTGATGCTGGGCCTCGTGCAGACAGGTTCGGCAATGCGAGTGGACTTCGCCGAAGTCGCGTGTTCTCCAACTTCGAGGTTGACAGCCGGACTGATCCATGAGGGTTTCAACTGCCAGCTCATCAACCTGGAGCAGGGCTACGACCTCCACAGGAAGGACGACGCTCGCCGTGCCAAGGAGTGGTTCAATACGACGTGCCCTCGCAAGGCGTGGTTTTCGACACCATGTACCTACTTCTCGTTGATGCAGAACCGTACCCCTGAACACAAACGACGACCTGGCAACTGGGAGAATTGCCTACGATCGCGACTTCGGGCTCGCGCTATGAATGGGCACTGCGTGGATATGGCCTTGGAAACTCTACGACGCGATGGCGATATCTACTGGGAGTGGCCGCACAAGTGCAGCGGCTGGTCTACACCGGAGCTCAACCGTTTCAGGCGCGAGGCGGAGAAGATCATCGGACGACCTCTCCGCGTGGTCAGGGTCGACGCGCGCCAGGTCGGCATGCGTGACGATCCTGGCGTGCTCAGAGGCAAGTCTCGGGGCACCCTCACCAGTGACGAGAATTTCACGCAGTGGATGGCACTACGCTGCGCGAAAGACCATCCTCACAGCACGCTCGAGGGGCGCGACGCTGTGGCGGCGTCGGCCTACTATCCGGATCCGATGATTCGGACATTGGTCAAGGGTTTCGCCAAGGACCTGCGCGGTCAGGATTTCGTGGAGGACCTCTGGGCGATGAGCGCGCTGCAGGACTGCGAGGAGCAGTTGTGCGGCATCGAGTCGGGCATAGACAAGCATCTCAAGAAGATGCCAGAGGACAACGTCACGCTCGACAAGGTCAAGTCCTGGTTGATGGACCTCAACATTCTTGGTGGACATATGTCCAAAACCAACATGAAGGCGATGCTCCAGAGACGCGGGTGCCCAAGTTGGCAGCAGGCGCTCGTGGACGAGCTGATCTGCGACGCCTGCACCGAGACCCAGGACACGCAGCACCAGGCCGTGGTGTCACTCTCTATGCCACCAAAGCTGTGGCAGACGGTGAAGCTTGGTTAGACTCGCTTGTAAATTTAAGGTAGATTCTCCCCCAATGGTATTATCGGTAAGGTAGAAAGCGCTTTCTACCTTAAAACGGAGAATAAAAAAATAAATTCTGAACATCCCAAGATCAGCGCAGGTGCTTGGTAGTAGTACGTATGTTTGATCGTTGCGCTTAGTTGTTCGATATGTTGTGGGTTGACAGTAGCGTATATAGTTGAGGTTTGCAAAACAAGCTTGCGCTGTACAACTGGTAAACAGTGTCTCCAGCGAAGACGCACTGCACAACTGCGACGCATTGTGCGGATGTCTCGAGCGAATGTGTCTCCAGCGAAGACGCACTGCACAACTGCGACGCATTGTGCGGATGTCTCGAGCGAATGCGCCCATTGCAAATCTGCATTGTGGACACTTGGCCCAACGTTGCACTTAATTCGCACGGACGTGCTCACAACACTCCGCGATTGGTGCCCCGATGGGAATCTGCTCACAACAACCCGTGCTCACGACAATCCGTGCTAACATCCATCCGTGATTGGTGGCACAGCCATCCGTGCTCACAGCAATCCGTGCTCACAGCAATGCGTGCTCACATTAGTCCGACTTCATCGTGGACAGGTGCTCGCAACAATTCGTGGTGGTCCAGCGTGGCACTCAAACATCCCAGTGAAACAACATCAGTTGCCCTAGTTTGGTTCAAACTTGTTTAGCTCTCAGTTTTACGTTTCACTCCCCACCCCGTGCTGTTCGGCGATTCCTTGGCCGGCGGGGATGGATGACGAGGTGTGTGGCGACGGCGGCGACGATGGCGCTGAGCACATGTGCGTGCCTGCGCTTCGTCCGATGCATCGTGGGCGGCTGGTCCTGGAAGGCGATTCCACAGTGTTCTTTATCTTCGGCGAGTCTGGAGGTTTGTGGTCCACGCCGTACCGCCGCGCGTCACCACCAAGTCGGTTCGACGACGGCACGCGGCGTTTCTTCGGCGTTGCTTTGGGGAGGTGGAAGCTTCTCAGCACCGCAGCAGCTCAGCAGATTCGGGACCAACCTGGGGGGCATGGGCATGGTGATCTGGTCATTGGCTCGTGTCTTCATGATGCTCGGCGTTTCCAGATATCAGGCGCATTGGTTCACATAGCCCACGCGACGATCGAGCTGGACAGACCCATCGATAGTGACGCGCAGAACTCAGAGGATATTCTTAATTTGCTGGATCGGGATCCTTGTACGTATCACAATGACGGGGTACAGGGCGACACTGTTGGAGCATGGCGAGATGTGTGGGACTCGTTGATGCGCACATGCCCAAATGCTCCTCACTATTGCCCACTGGTGTTATGCTCGATGTTAGCTGTCGGAGTTGTTTCTATGATTCAACCTGTGTTCACTTGTGATGCTGTGAAGTGCCGCTTCAGACAGACTCTGCGTTTTGGTCCGAATGCTCGGTCTTTGCGATTGCTTCGTCGACTCAACCCTCATCGGGTGCAAGACGTTGCGCCAGAGCCAGCTCTACCTTCTCGTGGTCGGTCAGCTCGTCGGCGATTGTCTCCTAGCATCACTATACAATGGATTGGTGTTTCTTCGACTTTACGATCACTGCGGCGCAGGTGGAAGTCTGGGGTTCATTGGAGTCATCTCTTCGAACGCTGCGCTGGTGTTGAGCACGGTTCGTTGCACCAGGTTCTTCAACACATTCGTACAGACACGCTTCGGACTGCACGGGTGCGATTAGATTGGACATGCATGGGCCTCACTCGTCGTTTTTTACGGGACGCTCGATTGGCGATCCATCGACGTGACCTATACATAGACAGCAGCCCTCAGGGCAGGGGCTGGGAGATGCAGGCGGCAAGCTTCTTGATACGGAGAAATGGGGTCGACATGAGAAGACGAATGTTTTCGCCGCTGCTTCTGAAGCGTTCTCAGTTGAGCGCTTTCCACAAAACTGTAGCACTCGTTTGGCAAATATATTTATCTTTCGGAGGCTCCGTGGACTCCATGAGGCGGTTTTGCCACAGAGTTCGCGGAATCGTGAGTGACATGGGCACGGAATATATGATATCCAAGATGAACGACGTGTTGCCAGATGTGTTTGCCATGATGGGGTACCGTCACCGAGTTGCCAGAGAAAAACTTTTATTCCCTCGGTCGCTGATTATCCCTGGATGGCGGCATAAGGTCGACGTGCTGATTCGCACAGGCGTGCACTCGCTGCGCTGGTTTCCGAGGTTTCTAACACGGGTCAAGGCGTTGATCTCTTTGTTCAGGGACGAGGACATTCGGGCCACAATTCCCCACATCCCCATCACCACTTAAAAGCAATGTAAGAACATAGGGGGAATGTTTGGGGGAGTACCAATTCGAACAATGAGGGGGGGCGTTCGATACGCACGAACGTAGACGAGGTGGCTTTCTAGGGCGGCGGGGGCCAAGGGGTTGAAGGCGAAGGAGGCGCGCGACAAGCTTGAACACGACATGGTGTAATACTGCGCCCCCCCGCCGAACCCTTCAACGTGAATCCGTGGACCACCGCCGCCCCCGCGTTCTCCTTCACCCTTCTACTCCGTGCCCCCTCCGCCCCGCCTCCGTTGTTTAGCGCACCCCCCCCGTTGTGCCCCTCGCCCTTCCGCCCTGGCTGGCACCCCCCCCCCCGCGAAAACCTATAGATATAACATAAGTTCTCTGTCGGCTGGCCACGGCGGCCTCGGCTACCGACTTGCGCATTCAAAAATCAGTTCGCCTGGCCCCTCGGAGGCAGCAGCGGCCTCACCCCCCCCAACCCCTTTTTCAATCACACCCACCCCCAAGTCGATTGGCTCGTGACTAGAAGCACTGGGAGGACGAGGGATGAGGGGAGGGCCGAGGAGGCAGGAGGGAGAGAAAGACTGAGACGAGTGAGGAGGAGGAGAAGGAGTTTTGTTTGTTCAGGCACCGTCAGGGCATCAGAGACACCTTGGCCACGCACTGGCGAGGGGCTGGGCTCAACGGCCTGGCCGCGCTCATGGCGAACGTGTCGCTCCCTACGTTCACCGACTGGCGTTGGAAGAAACTCAAGGAGTGCTTGGACGGCCTGAACGGTTTTATCTGGTCTGTCAGGGGCCATTTCGACCGTCAGGCGCTGGGCGACGTGAGAGACCGAGTGCGGGTAGATCAAGTGCTCGGCGCGCTGGCCAGCCCATCATTTGAATACGAATTCGAGCTCATCCATTGGTTTGCATCTTGGATGGGGCGCCTGATGGCATTTGCAGGGCATTGCCCCTGCCACCCTGAGAAGTGGAACACGGGCGAGAAGTTCTCATGCGAGAGAACGGGCTGCGTCCTGGGGCTGGCCTTTGACTATTCTATGGCTGCTCTCAGGGCGGGAGTGGCCGAGGCCAACTCATGGTCAGCTGACCGATTCGGCCCTTATCCCCATCTCGCGCGGGATGGACAGGGCATGGCCAGGGCTACTCTCGCACTCGGTGCATTGAAGGTGAAGTTCCTCGATGACCTCCCGTACCTTATTGGGAGACTGGGCCAGCCAGGCATTAAGGATAAGTGCCTGATCTTGTACAACCGCCACCCTCCTGAGCACCACGACTCCACGACCCTGGCTGTATTGCAGCCAGGCACTGCGCTTCGAGCTGCAGTGGGCGCCATGGGCAGCGACGGCAGCAACATGTCGCCGTCGCTGCAACGCGAGGTCGACTCCATTATGTTCGCCCCGCTGGACGACACGATCGCAGAAGGGCCGCATGCGCTGAGTCGACATCAATATCTTAGGGCCCGTCGGGCTACATTCCCTTGGATTGCGAGCAGCATGCGCCTGGATGACAACCTGATTGACGTTCATGATTATGCGACTGCCATCGGCGCAAACTTGGACGCGCAGTGGGACGGCGCCACGGCAGTACTCCGCCCGCCTGGACGGACCTCCCGATCCCACTCTGCCGTGAAGGTCAAACGAGCTCAAGCTGAGGGTTTGACCTACACCGCGAAGCACTTGGAGGATCGCCCCCGTGACTCATCCCTCAACCCCCCAACCCCCCGGCCGGATTTCTTTTCTTCTTTCCGCGGGGGGTCAACCTTCGCGGCGACCCGTTAAACCCGGGACCCCTGGCGGCGCATGGATTTCTTTCCTTCTTCCCCGCGCGCGTTGCCGTTGGAACCCCTGAACCCCTCCGACTACCGTACAACTCGTACTTGAGTACAACTGGTACTATCATGTCCTATCGCGCAGTTGTTCCTAGAGAGCACGTTGTCCTGCCGTGCAAATATTCGAGTGCAGCTGGTATCATATTACAGCCGGTAAAATTGTGCCCCCTAGAACAACGCCATATATACTGCGTTTCCAATATACAACGCCTAGAAAATTGAGTTTCCAATATATTGCGTTTCCAATATACTGGGTTCCCAATATATAAGCCCGAACCCGAACCCAAACCTCACCGGCTGTAATTCAGTTGTTCCCGTACTAATACAAATCCCTAGTGCAACCGCGATTAAGGTGTTGTTGCATTGCACTTACAGTCTCGGCTCTCACGCTTTTCTTCCTCTGGTTGCGCTTGGGGGGGTGGGACCCCTCGCGCGGGCACCCCCGCGGCTGGGAGTTCATTCCTCTTCCGGAATTTGAGGGGGGGGTAACCCCCGTGCTCGAACCCCATCGCCAGGGTTTTTTCTTTCCTCCGCGGAAACCGGACCCCCTGGGTTCTTCGGCGCGCCCCATTTTTTTTTTCTTTCCGGTTGGGCCTCCATGGGTCTTAGGTTGGAGTCACCCGGGTGATCTTGGAGGGCATTCGCTTTGGCATGGCTGGCCACTTTGGCGAGGGCCACGGCGGCGGCGGCGCTCCTGGCCCAGGAGGCGGTGGAGGCGGAGGCGCTGGCGGCGGCGCGCAGCCCGACGACTTGGGTGACCAGGGGCCGAGGGGCCCCATACACTAAACGTAACGGCATGAGAAGGAGGAGGAGGATGGGGAGGACGGACGGTGAGGACGGATGTTCAGCAGGAGGGATGATGAGGAGAAGGATGAGGAGTGCTCCCTCATTCCATCCGCTCAGCGTCTTTCACCATCCTTGTCCTACTCGTTCCTGGTCACATTTCCTTCGCTTTTGTCGCTGGCCGTTTGCTTGTGATCCCTGGAGGACGGCGGTGATGACGATGCTGGGGGCGGCGGTCCAGGCGGCGGCGACGGGCCGACTGGCGACCGCCACCTTGGCGGCGGCCCTCCCCCTGCAGCAAAGAAGAAGCCTGCGGCAGGCTTGGCTCCTGGGGAGGGCAGCTTGTTGGCAGACTACTTGAGCAGGACGCTGGTGCCGCACCGATACTACTCAGTGCAAGTCGATGTCGACTACGATGATCCAGACGACAATCGCGGGAAGTTGTTCTTCCAAGTGTTGAGCCTCAAGGTGCAGGCCAAAGTGATTAAGACAGTCTCGATGGAGCAGCCAAGCCATGAGACGTTCGTGGTGCATGTCCAACTGCTAGAGCCAATGAACGACCCGATTGGTGACGTGGTGACCGCATATTGCATTGATGACCCTATGGGTCTTGACTTGTTCGTGTACCTCGATGCCTCACGCGAGTCTAGACAGAGGCTCAGCATTTGGGATATCAGGGGCAGCGACATCGACGATTGCGTGGCATTGCACAGCGCCGCTGTGGCGAAGCCATCTGGCGAGCAGTTTTCGTGGCCCGTGCTGGCGCTCATTGATGAGCTCGACGACAATGGGTGGCGCCGTGAGCTCGCTCCTATAGAGCACAGGGGCTTTGCCTCATCGTCGCAGCACGCCGGCCGCGCGGCGCGGGTCGGCAGGCGGCATTATTATCTGTGCGTGCTCTGTTTGGACACCCTGTTCGAGAAGGGCGCCGCTCCGTTCAAGTCCACGGAGCCAGATGCATTCTACCAGTTGTTGACCAGGTCTCCGAGCAAAACAGTGGCTGGGATAACCGCTACAGAGATAAAGGCAATACTGAGCGGCCTGGGGGACGACGGTGCTTTGACTCATGCCATCGTCGACCGCCCCTCCAAGAAGCTGAAACCAGCGGCGGCGCCAGCTCTTTCCGATGAGGTTGTGGGCGACGACGGGGCAGATCCAATTGAGGACATCGTCGACGGCGGCGTCGGCGCCGATCCACATCCCGTCCTTGGCGCAGCTGATGACGATGATGTCGCAGGTGATTGTGGCGAGGAGTCGGAGGGGGCGGCGACCCAGCGGGTGATGGGCCACCCCCCGTAGCCGACGCTCCAGCTCCACCACCAGCTCCCCCTGGCGGCGCCCCTGCAGGCCCCGCGATCGGAGTCCCGCACTTCATCGACGGCCAGCGCGTCACGCACGAGTCGCACGTGATGCCGTCGGGAGCCCGTCACGAGGGACTACCAGTTCGTTGCTCGAACCCTGGTCACGGCGCATGCCAATGCTTCCGATCGACCAGGGTCGACGTCGACAAGTACGGGCTGAGGGCCGCTGAGTGCTTTCTGGGGGCCCGGCTTCGCCTGGCCCACGGAGCGGCCGCCAAGGCCGCGCACAGGAAGCCTCGCAGAGAGGAGATTGACGCGCATGCACTGGATAATCCTTAATCTTTGCACTGAAACGGCTCCGTCGTCCGCCCTCCGCTCTCCCTCCCCCTCCTTCCTCATCTCTCTTCCTTCCTACATCCTCGCTCTGCCCTTCCTCCTCGTCCTCGTCCTACTCATCCCCATATGCCTCCTATCATCCTCCTCCTCGCCCCCCCCCCCCCCCCCCCCCCTCCGCGCGCGGGCTGATTGGAGGGCGAGGGGGGGGGGGGGGGGGGGGGGGGCGAGGAGGATGGGAAGAGGACGAGGAGGAGGAGGGGGAGGTGGAGAAGGAGGATGCGATAGAGGAGGATGGGGACGAGGAGGAAGAGGGTGAGAAGAAGAACGAGGAGGAGGTGGAGGAGCACGATAAGGAGGATAAAGAGGCGGAGGAGGAGGATAGCAGACAGGGACATGGAGGAGCAGCAGGAGGAATATGAGGATAATGAGGAGGGGGGATAAGTCGGGGGGGAAATGAGGAGCACAGAGGAGGAGGAGGAGGAGGAGGAGGAGGGACAGAAGGAGGAATGGGGGGAATGGGAGGAGGGGGGCGAGCAGGAGGAGGGGGGGGGAGAGGAGGAGGAGCGGGATGCTTCGCATTCGCACCGCCGCAGTCTTCCCACCACATGTCGGCGGCATGGTGTCTTGTATTTGCAGCAGCGTTGGCCGACGCTTACAGTTTTCTCATGTTGGCGACTTGTTCTTGCGATCGGTTGGAGAGCAGATCGCAAGAACAAGACTTTCTTTGATAAGCCTTCGGCTGCCTCCGTCAACCCGTGCTCGCCCAACGAGGGCGATAACCGATGTCCGACGCACTTGGGCTCGCGACGGCCCTCTGGGCAGGAGGGCGGGGAGGGCGCGGGGGGGGGGGGGTAGAGGGGGGAGGGGGGGGGGGTTGCCCTTTATGACGATAACAATAGGGCCCGAGTGGCCCTGCTATAACCAAGCGGCGTAAAACATGTTTCAACCCAGTGGGCCGCTACTGCGTAACCATGCCCAAAATGCATGATGCACGCGCGGTCGGGCTTCGACCGAATCGGCGGCGCACGTCTTTGATGCTTCGCGCGGCCCCAGCGCGAAAGCAACCCGCGGTCGCGGCCATGCGAAACGGCATTGGGACACCCACGCGCGGCATGATAGGGCGTGGGGGGGGGGCCAATGCATTGCCGCGCGCGGCAGTCACAAGCGAAGGGCGCGTGCCGCGCGCGACAGATGCTTCAGCGTGCCTCCAGTTGCAACGGGGCGGGGATAGGGGTGAGGAGGGGGGGGGGGGGGGGGGGGGGCGGTGGGCATGTTGCAAGTGGGACGGGGGGCGGGGACAGTCGGCGCCGCGGCTGCAGCGTCGTATTGCGGCGTTGATGCAAGCAACAGCGCTATGTGCAGGGCTATTTCGCGGTTGTGGTTGTGATGGGTGGGTGCGCCAACGCGCGTGCGTGTGCGCGTGCGTCCGGGTGTGTGCGTGATGAGGTCGGCGCGTGCATGTTTTCGTTTGAGACATGGCTTGGTGCTGGACGTTGCCAGGGAGAAGTGGGGTGGTTGCCTGGGTTGGGGTTGGGCGGCGCGTGCGGGTTGTGTGGGATGGGGCAACGATGGTTGTCGTGCGGGTGGGGGGCTGGCGGGGCGGGTGGGGTGGCAGGGTGGGTTGGCGGGGTGGGGCGGGGTGGGGTGATGGTTGGCGGTGGTTGTGGTGGGTGGTAGGGTCGTGTGCGTGTGGGGTGGTGGGGTGGGGCGGGGTGGGAGTGCGTGCGTGTGTGTGAATGGGGGGTGGGGTGGGGGTGGGGTGGGGAGTGCGCGGTGGCGCGTGTGCGTGCGCGTGTGTCTGGGCGGGGGGGGGGGGGATCTGGGCCGGCGATGCGCAGGCGCCGACAGCAACGCGATGGCAGAACGAATGCGCGGTGTCGGCGCGCGGCGGGCGCTGCTGCGCTGCTGGCTCGTCGACAAGTGAAGCGCGCAGCGCTTTTCTCGAGCGCCCAAGTACCGCTCGACTTCTTGCGATGCAACATCCCAATGACGCTCAGGTTTCAAGGGCGCCGCCCTACGCCTGATTCGTGCAAGGGGAGGGGGTTGCCCGCTGTCGTTAACCCATTGCGAACATGACCTGGGGCGCGCCAAGCACGCTGCGTCTTGTCGTGGCCCTGGCGTCGGCGGGGCGCCGCGCTCGGGCATGGCGACGCGCCGCGCCGCGAGGCCAGCGACCCGCCCGCCTTGGAAGTGCTGCGATTGGCGCGTGCGCTCTCAGCGATGCGGCCGCATCGGCAACGACCTTTTGGATTGCATTGGCGGAGCTCGCTGGCATCCGCGCATGGAACTGGCTATCTGCGCCGCGGCCCGCCCACCCTCAACGCGCCCCGCGGGCCAGCCAGTGCCCGAGGTGGGCGCGGCAGCGCGTGATCTGGTTGCGCTGCGCATGGGCAGCGGCCCCAACCATGCGCGCGGCTTGGTCGCGTCGAAGCTAAAGCCGACATCGCTGGCGCCGTGCCGCCCTTTGCGCTGGCGCAGTTCAGGGGGGCGCGCCGCGTGCATCAATCAAGCGCGGGAGGCGGTAGGTTGGTGGTGGCGTTGATGGTGGCGTGCACGGGTGAGTTGGCGGTTCGGCGGTGAGCGTGCGTGTGCGTGTGGTTGTGCGTGTGTGCGCGCGCGGTTGTGGTCATGGTGCGTGAGGTGGGCTTGGGGGTTACGCGTTTGTGGGTGGGTGGGCGGAGGTTCGGGCGGTGTGTGTGTGTGCGTGTGTGCGCGTGTGCGTGTGTGTGTGTGTGTGTGTGTGTGTGTGTGAGGGGGGGGGGGGCGTGGGTGGCGTCGCGCACGTGTGTGCGTGTGTATGTGAGTTCGTGTGTGTGTGTGTGTGTGCTTGTGTGTGTGTGCGTCGTGGTGGTGGTGGCGGCGGCGGCGGTGGTGACGCCTGGGGAGGGGGCGCGCGCGCGCGTTGGATGGGGTGGGCGCGGCAGGGAGACAAGGGGATTGCGCGATATGTGGGTGGAAAATAAGTGGTGGCTTGATGGGGCGTGTTGGTGGTAGGCTAAGGTTGGCGGGCAGGGTTGGGTGGTGGTGGTGAGTTGGGATGGGGCGGGGCGGTGGCGCGCGCGTGCACATGGTGGTGGGGGTGTGTGTTGTGTGTGTGTGGTGTGTGTGTGTGTGTGTGTGTGTGCGGTGTTGTGGTGTGTGGTGAGTGTGTGCGTGGGTGGTGGTGTTGTGTGTGTGGGGGGGGGGATGGGGGGGGGGGGTAATGGGTGGTGGTGGTGGTGGTGGTTGAGGCGGGCAGCGGTGATTTGGGGTGTGGGGTGCGTGGTGGCGGCGCGCGCGCGTGCGCTGGGTGGGCAGCGGCTGGGTGTGGGGGGGTCGGCGTTCGGGAAAAGGGTGGCGCAACTTTTCTCTATGCTCGCGCGACCAACGCGTGAGACTGCATTGAGCGAGGACGTTGGTCAGGCGATGTCCCACGCAGCCCCTCCTACACGCGCGCGTGCGTTGCCCGCCCGCAAGCCGCGCCCTGCTGCAACGTCGGCGGCGCATTCATTTGCGGCGCTCGGCAGGCCGCGCTGGCGCGCGCCGACGTTTGCGTTGGGGAGGCGCTGCCACGCAGCAGCTCCGCGCGGTGACGGCTGCGCGCGCGCGCGGACGGCCTCGCTTTTCATGGCAGCTGGCGCATGTCCCGAGCGGCGACTGAACTGCAACCCCAAGAAGCGCCAGCGCGCGCCCCTGGCAACGCGCCGAGGGCCGCCGCGGCGGCTTAAATTTTCGACTGCGGAGCTCAAGGTGGTGTAATGTTTTGCGCTGAGGACGCTGGGGGCGCAATATGATTTGACTAATAGTTTGTGAGGAAATCCAACTAAGGTAATTTAGCCCGCGCGGCGCATTTGCGGCCGCCCCAATGGCATATGCAATTGCTTTGGACCGCAGAACCACGCCGCCGCGGTTGCGTTATGAATGCGAAAGTGCCAAGGTTTTCCTTTTTACCACAAACCACCATAAACCACCACAAACCAAACATAAACCACTGGCTTAATTAACATAAACCACCACGCACCACCGTAAACCACAATAAACCATTGGCTTAATTAACATAAACCACAGCAAACCACCTTAAACCACCATAAACCACTGGCTTAATTAACATAAACCACAGCAAACCACCTTAACCCACCATAAACCACTGGCTTTATTAACATAAACCACCGCAAACCACCTTAGACCACTATACACTACCGATGGCCAAGTACGATGCAGCGCAGCAGCGCTGCGTGCCAAGCTGCCAACCTGCGCCAGCGCGGCAGTTGCATTGCGCAAGCGGTTGGCAACGCTTCGTTCTTCTTATTGTTGCCGACGCGCCCACTTGCCCATCGCGGTGAACCGCGCGCCACCACGACTTTGCACGTCGCGCGCGTTAGTTGCGACGCCGTGGTGCCACTTGCAAGCGAACAACAATCGCGTAGTATGCGTCGGTGCCGAGCAGCGCCGCGTTGCGACTAGCGCCGCTGCCCCCCCCCCCCCCCCACACACACACACACACGCACACGCGCGCGCGCACACGCACACACACGCACACACACACACGCACACACACACACACACACACACGCACGCACACACACACACACACACACACACACACACACACACACGCACGCACACACACACACACACACACACACACCCGTAGCCATTTTGGCTCAAGATGATTTGTTCCACAAGGGAACGAGTGGATACCGCTAGTCCGCGGCCAGTGCCAGGGCTTCTCCGCCCGACAGTTTTGTTTCGTGTGTTGGCAAGGGGTAGGCTGTGCGCTGCCCACTCGCCATGTCCAGTGCCTCGCAGAGGGCCAGGTCTGAGCCGCGGGCCAAGGGCGGCGGCGGCAAGGGCAAGAGCAAAGGAGTTGGCAAGGCAGGCAAGACCAACGCGAGCGGAGCCAACCCCCTGGACTACGTCCGCTGTGCGAACTGCTCGTACAAGTGGAACTTCAAGGCCAGGGTGGAGTGTTACAACTGCAAGAAGCCGCTCAAGCCTGCCGCAGTGGACGGGCCTCCGCAGCTACGGGCATCGGCGTGGTCATTCGTGCGCGAGCCGTGGGTGCGGCAATCTGACGACTGGTTCGGGTACGAGGCACCGCCACCGCAGCCCGCCCCGCCGTCGGATGCAGAGTGCCTCGCGGCGTTGGCGGCCAGGCATCCCGAGCACGGCCAGCAGCTCGAGGCCATCAAGATGGCAGTCGCACCACCGCCCGTTGCGGCCACGGTGTTGCCAGATGTGGCCCTCAACCGCGCCCAGGCCAAGCAGCGGCGGGCTCAAGCCGCCTTCCTCTCCAAGTCCCAGCAGGTCCACGACGCCGAGCAGTGGCTCCAGGCCTGCCGCGAGGAGGAGGTGCGTGCTGGTGAGCTCGTCCTGGCGTGCAACGTGGAGGTGGAGGAGGCCTACAAGGCAGCAGCGCCCAAGGGCGCCCAGGTGCAGGCGCAGGAGGCGCAGGAGCCTGGCGCCAAGACTCAGCCTGCCGTGGGCCTCAACGTCACGGCGCTTTTGGCGGAAGACTTCCAGGTCGAGGCAGGCGACGCCTTCAGGCTGGACGACCCCGACCTGGACATCACCGACACGGAGCGCGAGGAGTTCAACAGGTCCCTGGAAGGCTTCGTCGAGCAAGTCAAGCAGCACGTGCGCACCACCTTCGGCGAGGCCAAGACGCAGCTGGAGCAGAGGCGCAGAGAGATCGACGCCAAGCACCAGCAGCTGCTGGCCAGGCGCAAGCGGCCTCGCACCCAGGCGGCAGGAGCAGCAGACCAGACGCCAGCCCAGGCGCCAGCCGCAGGCCCTGCGGCAGCAGGCCCCGCGGAGGCCCCAGCGGCCGCCGCGGCCCCAGCCCAGGCCCCCACCCCTGGGCAGCCTGAGGCCCCTGCTCGGCCTCCTGTTGCTCACCCTCCAGAGCCACCCAGCCTCCGCGGCCCCGATGGCGCAGCCAAGTTGGCTCAGCTCAGGCGGGACTTGGAAGCAGCAGCCGCCGTTCCAGCTGGGGACGCAGATGCGTATGGCCCAGTCCTGGGGACCTGATGCGCCGCCAGGGGCCAAGCCACGAGAGCCCAGACTCGTCCGCCTGGGCAGGCGGGAGCGGGCCATCCTGGCCACGCGTATGCGCCGCATGGCTCGGCACTGGCGCCCTACCCCGTCGCTGGGGACCACGGCCCAGGACCGCAGGCACTGGGACTCCTACTGCGTGCCGTGCATCTTCCACCAGCTGAGCTCTGGGGAGTACACAGCCATGCTGGACGACCTGGCAGCCACCACGGGCAGCGGATCCCGAATTGCCGAGCGCATGAGGATTGCACGGGGGTTGGGTGACGAAGCCTGGAACCGTGGAGGGGATGCCAGGCGCCTCCAGCGGCAGTGGTTGGAGCATCTGCAAGTGGCTAATCAGGATGCTTTCGAGCGTGAGGCGGCTCAGCAGGACCGCGCCCAGTCAGCCGCGGAGCGGTGGTTCGACCGCCAGTCCCAGGCGACGTCGGGAACGCAGGCCCCCACCGTCTACTTCGACGACCGCATCCACTGCTGGAGGTTGTGCGCCGCGAAGGTGCTGGAGGCCGACCTCGGCCCATCCACCTCGACTGGGACCTCGGAGGAGCCGCTGTGTTGCTCTGCCTCGCCCGTTGAATGCACCGAGCTCACTCCCACCCCAGCCGCGTGCAACCTCACGGACGAGCACCGAGGAGCTGCCCCATGTATTTCAGCTGGTGGTCTCTCTGCCGTCCGAGGCAGCCCAGATCAGCTTACGTCAGTTGGTGGTTTCTCTGGCTCAGCTGTTTCAACGGGCGATGGTCTCTCGGCCGCCGATGGTGGCACCCAGGCGCAGCTTATTTCAGTCAGTGGTGTTTCGGGCTCTACAGTTTCCACGGATGGTGGTTTCTTGGCCGCTGGAGGCACCCAGGTGCAACTTACGTCAGGCCGTGGCCCCTCTGGCTCAGATGCCTCAACTGTAGATGGTTTCTCTGTCGCCGTTGGAGGCACTCAGGAGCAGCTTACGCCAGTTGGTGGTTGCTCGGGCTTTGCTGCCCCCACAGGCGGGCCTTTCTTGGCCGCTGGAGGCCCTTAGGCGCAATTTACGTCAGATGGTGGTTTCTCGGACCCAGTTGTTACAGCAGGTGTTGGTGGCTCTGCCCACGGAGGCAGTCAGGCGTTGCTTACGTCAGTTTTTGTTTCTGCAGGCTCAGCTGTCTCATCTGGGGAAAGCCACTGCGGCCCTGGGCAGCCTAGCACCATCGAGATGGCCCATGAGACTGTGGCACACCCTACCGAGGGCGGGGACGTCAGTGTCGGCAGTGTTGGCGGCCAGTCCACCTGCAGCGGGACTTCGGCAAAGCCCCAGTGCGACGTCGCCAAGTATCGACCCTCAGCAGCAGGAGCCCGCAGAGGCAAGCGTCGACAGCGGAGCCACAGGCGCTTCACCTTCCACAGCGTCAATGCCAGCCTCAGCTGGGGCAACGTTGTGGGCTACCTCCACGGCGCGGCGCACCAGCAGCTCACCGATGGCAAGATTCCGATCATCGGTTTCCAGGAGCACGGCAAGCGGCGTCTATGGGCCGAAGAGAGCGCACGGGCCTTGCTGCCCGTGGGCTGGAGGGCCCTGCCCACGCCAGCGACGGACGGCCCGAATGGAGGGACCTCGGCGGGCGTCTTGCTGGCGATACCTGCCTGCGTCGGCGTCACTCTTGCATCTGGACAGCGACACTGGGACATATCTCCCCCAGGTTGTGCAGGCAGGCTCCTGATGGCCACCCTCGAGGCCAAGGGCATCGGCAAGTTACTGGTTTTCTGTGCGTATTGCTTCACTGGTCAGAAGTTGGCGTCTGTGGGCAATCCAGCTCTCCTGTCAGTTATCACGGGGTGGGCAGTCCAGCTCCAGCTGCCCTGGATCGTCATCGCGGACTGGGAGAATCTACCTGACGCTTTGGAGCGTTCGCCGTGGAACAACCAGCTCAGAGGCCGCGTCGTAGCGTGGCAAGGGGAAGGGGGCACCAACCGCTCCCCGCACGGTGAGCGCGTGATCGATTATTTCTGGATGCACTCCAGTTTGGCTGCCAATATTTCCCCAGCCCGCATTGACGACGACGCGGTCTACCACCCTCATAGAGCCACATGGGTCGAGTTTCAGCAGCCTTGGTCGGCCTTTACCTACACCAAGCTCATCCGACCCCACAAGTTCCCGATCCCAGGAGTCAAGCCGAGGCACTTCGATCTCTCGTGCCCAGACGTGCCTGCAGGTTTCGACCCCGATGCGGTGCCTACCCAGGAGCTCCTGGACGACACCTGGGAGGCTTTCTGCCACGCCGCCGAGGAGGAGCTGATCCAGAAGGTGGGTTGGACCCCAGCAGTCGGCAAGCCGATCAATGCCGAGGGCGTGGGGGACCACCGCGCTTCAGGAAGTGCCCGTTGCTCCCGACCCACACCGAGGCCATCGCTTCGTACGGGGAGGCCAAGCGTTGGAGGTGGTTTGCCAACGAGTTGGCTTGGCTGGGCATCATTGAAGTAAAGCTTTTCAGCTACACGGGCGCTTCCGACCTGGTCCTCACCACGTTGCACCAGCAGCGGCACGCCTCCATCCGCAAGTTGCGTGACCGCTTCAGGCACCACATGCTGTTAGAAGGCGTGGCTGAGCTGCAGGAGTTCTTCGAGGTTTTCACGTCTCGGGACCGCGGCTATGAAGACTTGCAGGAGCTCTCGGCTTGGCGCCTCAGCTGCAGTCAGTATGCCTCGTACTTGGAGTGGCAGATCGGCAAGGAACGACGAGATTCCTTCAAGCAGCGGTTGGAGGACGACTTCCCAGGCTCGCAGGGGCTCCTCCACAGGGTCACCAAGTGGCGCCAGGCTTGGCAGGCTCCCAAGGGCAGCATCTCCAAGAAGCTGCTCCCAGCGGCGCCTCAGGCCGCCGTGGACCAGGAGTTGCACGACTGGTCGAAGGTCTGGACCACTGGCTCAGGTTTCCCCAAGCCGTGGAGGGGCCTCCAGCAAGTCGCCGTCACGCCGCCCAGCCCTCACCACCTGCGCGGTTTGGCCCAGCGTTTCAGGGCCAAGACGGGGATTGGCGTGGACGGATGGCAACCCAAGCTTTGGGCCTACCTCACGGACGGCACGCTCTCGGCGCTCGCGTCATTGCTGGCCTGGTGCCAACAACTGGGGCGGTGGCCGTCCCAGGTCCACCTCCTGCTCGTTTTCATCATCGGGAAGCTCGATGGAGGGGGCCGACCCATCATTCTTCTACCTGGCCCTTGCCGAATCTGGGAGGCGTGGCAGCTGCCCACCATCAGGAGCTGGTTGGCGGCGCACCCCAGGAGCTACGACTACACGGCGGCGGGCCAATCATCGGAGCGTGCGCTGTGGAAAGCTTTGTTGGACGACGAGCTCGTGTTGGGCACAGGCATACGTGCGGCCACGATGCTGGCGGACCTCGCCAAGTGTTATGAGAAGGTTCCGCATGAGCGTATGTGGTGGCTAGCAGCTTGGTGGGGCGGCCCGCTGGAGGTGGTCGCGCTCGCCCTGGAAAGTTTCGCCTTTGGCCGTGTCATTCGTCTCGGGGAGGCCTGCTCGGCGGAGGTCCTGTCCTCCACAGCGCTCCCAGCGGGCAGCCGTTTCGCGCCCACCTTCCTGAGGTTCTACCTCACGCTGTGCTTAGACGACCTGCTGGGGGTTTTCCGCCTCACGATCTACTTGCACGTTGATGACATCGCCCTGCGGGTCATGTCCACCGAGGCGCGCGTCTTGCACATGCTGCCGCAGGCCACGCGCTTGCTGTTTTGGATGCTGGAGTCCTTCTTGGGCCTGGAGGTAGCCCGAGCGCGGGACGGGGCGAGAGGCAAGTGCTCTTTCCTGCAAACGGCCACTCCGTCTTCAGGCTTGACGCAGGCCATGGCCGTCCTGGGAGTACCGCCCAGCACCTCCGAGCGGTGGCTCGGCATCGACTACGGCCCCAGCGTCAAGACAGAGAACCAGTCAGCCCCAGTCAGGCACGCGCGGCTCAAGATAGCCAAGCAGCGTTGGCCTAAGATCCGCGGCCTTCCTCGTGCACGCGGGGGCAAGCTCAAGATGGTCGTGCGGCAGGGCCTCGGAGCTTCGGTCGCCTACGGCGCCCGTGTCCGCGGCACGCCCAGGCCCATCGTGCGTTTCATCCAGCAGAAGGATCGGGCCGCCCGCAGGGGCGCCACAGCTTTTACCTCCCGAGTCTTGCACGACGGCCTCGACCCCAGTTGCGCCGACACCCTCGTTCTGGCACCGCTGCTGGCTTGGGCGAGGGAAGCTTGGGACCACCCAGAGGGGCGGCGTGCGCAGGCCACAGCATGGGCCCGAGTGCAGCAACAGCTCTTGCTGTACATGGACGCCGACGCTCAGGAGTTGTGGTCAGTGGTGCGCGGCCCAGCGGGGGCCACCTCAGTCACAGTTCGAGCCCATGGTTGGAGCATGCCGTCAGCCTTCGAGATTGTCTTGCCTCCACGTGGCGGGGTGCTCCAAGGAGGGGACGTCCATCTTGATCTACTGCAGATTTGCCCCAAGTCGGTCGAGGCCGCCGTGCTTTTGGCCGCCCGTTCCAGAGCCCTGTGCCAGTGGGCGGCGGCTCAGCCCGAGCGGGCTGCGCTCCTGCCAGCGCCGTGGCTCACCCCAGCGAGGCAGTTGGTCAAGCGGCGCAAGCAGGACGGGTGGCTGCAACACCATGCCGACGCGGTCAAGAAGGCGGTGTTGGGCGGTTTCCCTTCGCAGGAGGCCCTTTTCTCTTCGGGCCAGGCGGGCACTCCGTATTGCCAGCTTTGCGACGGCACGACCTGTTTCGGCACCCACCAGCACTATTGCTGGCGGTGCGGCAGCCCGACGTGTGCTACGGTGAGGGAGCAGCTGACGGCTCACGACGCGTCACCTACCTTCAGAGACGTCGGCCACCTGGGCGTGTCGGCCTCCTCGTCGGAAGCCTCAAGATGGTTGTGGGAGCGGGGTTTGCGGCGAACCCCATGTTACGGCTTGGCTTGGAGTCTACCGTCGCAGCGCACCCATTGGATCGTCAATGGCGCGGCCCCCGAGCTCACCGATGTGCTGGTTTCGGACGGATCAGTCAAAGGCTTGGATGACCTCAGGCACGGCGGCTGGGCGGCTTTGCAGTGCGCAGCGGAGGCCGACGACGTGGTGCAGGGCCTGTACGGCCCACTGCCCTTTCCCGACCCCAGCTCGGTCCTGGCAGAGTTGTGGGGTCTCCTCCACGCCCTCAGGCATTCGGTCTTCATCACGGCCATCATCATTGACAATGCTCAGGTGGTCCAAGGCTTGGCTCGTGGCAGGGCATGGTGTTGTTCAGCGGCCAGGCCCTATGCGCACGTCTGGCTCGAGATCTGGGATCGCCTGGATGACATGGACATCCTTCCTGGCAGAGAGTTGTCGGTCATCAAAGTCGCCTCGCACATATCGCAGGCCAAACGCCTAGAGCTGCCAGAGGAGGTCCAGATTCACATGAGGCACAATGACTTAGCCGACGAATGGGCCAAGCAAGGAGCAGACCTCAGCGCGCCGCCAGAGTGGGCCACGTTGCAGGTCAAGCAGGAGCTCAAGGCCACCAAGCGCGTGCTCGAGTACATCGGGCACTTCAGGGTCCTCCTCGACGGGGTCAAGTTGGCGGAGCCTAGGCCCAAACGACAGCAGGGCCAAGAGGCCAACATTCCTCAGGCTGCACGACCCCAGGCTGGTCCCAGGCACCCGCACGTTCTGGAAGTGTGCCGCGGTTATTCCAAGTGCACCAACTGCGGCAAGGTTGCCCGCACTCGCCTCGCGGCCTTTCAGTTGCAGGAGTGCCGTGGTCGTCTCCAAGGGCTCCAGGGCAAGTTAGTCAAGAGTGCGGCCAAGAGAGGCAGTGTGGCGGTGCCTCTTCTCGTGGCGGCAGGCGCCGCCGCTCGGCCTGTGCGACAGCGAGCAGACCATGGAGATCAGGGTGAGCCTCGAGTAGAGCCCGACCCTGCGCCTGCCTCCCAGTTGGGCCCCGACCCGCTGTGGGCCCCTGTCGCAGCAGCCCGCGCGGCTCTTGGCAGGATGGAGCGGATACCTGACGGCCCTGTGTGCATGGGAACCCCGCCAAGCCAGCCACACATCACGCCCGAACAGCAGCATGTCCGTTCCATCATGGACGATGCCATCATCTGGGCGTCTTTCTGGATCGATCGTTTCGACGTGGCAGGCTTCACCAACGAGTGGGACTACCGTACGTGGTGTTCGGAATATCTTGAAAGGTTTCTCAGCTCGGCGGCGTGGGCACCAGTTCGAGAGCATCTTCTACGTAGCAACCCTGGCCGCACTCTCGGGCAGGTCGTCGACGACCTATGCGCCACCTCTTGGACGCGTGCCGAACCAGCCCGTCAGGCTCAGTTCGCCAGGGTGCGGCCTGACTCGGGTTTGACAGCCAGGCAGCGCCGTCGGCTGCTTCGGCATCACTTCGATGTGTTGAACCAGGTCAGGGAGCGTTTCAGGGATCTTCTTGGAGATCGTGCCCCGCCTGAGACGGCCTCCTGGCACCAGTGGGTCTTCGAGCCCCTCTCCTCGGATGACGACCAAGGAGGTGATGCGGCAGGCCGCGCCGCCGAGGACGCCCATGGCTACGACGATACCGACGAGTTCGCGGCCCTCAGCGTGCACAGCGACCTCGAGGTGGTGGAGGCAGACGGCAAGGCCACGCAGGCCACAGGCACCCAGGCGTCAGAGCGCGAGTCGCCGCCCAATCCCGACCTCGCCCCCAGGGCACTCCAGCCACAGGAGGAGGGAGCTCCAGCGGGAGGGGCGAGGCGGGAGGGTGTTTTGCGGATCCGCAGTGCGGCAGCCACTTGTTCCCAGGACGTGGACGACGGTGCTACGGCTGGCGCTGGGGCAGCTCCTGTTCCCACGGTGCCGCCTGCTGCTCAACCCGATGGCGAGCCTGGAGCTGATCAGGGCGAGTTGGCCAGCTCCCTGGACGTGGACGGCAAGGCTGCCACCCAGGCAGCGGCCGCTGTGTGCTCCGCCCCCTTGGCGGCACACCAAGCTCGTGCTGGCCAGGGCAGCCTGAAACACGGTGGTAAGGCCCCAAGGACTGGTTCCTCAGCATCCTCGGCGGCGGCGGCGGGCTCTGGCCAGGGCGGCCTGGCACCGCTGGCGGGGTCCCCGCCGCCCTCGGCTGGGGCTGCGGCGGCCTCGGAGCCAGAGCGGGGTGCGCGCGGGCGGGCGGCTTCTGCCCAGCCCGCCAGGAGTGGCCAGGCGCTGCCTGCGACGGCCAGAGCCGCTTCATCGGAGCCTCGGCCACACACGGTCGAGATCATTGGCAACTTCGTGGTCTGCGTCGTGTGCGGTTCCTACTACAGCTCGGTGGCCAGGAACCTCGGCGGGCCGTGCAGGCGGCTGGACCCGCGCGACCCAGGCGACAAGGAGCGCCTCAGGCGCATTCGCCGCATCCAGCGCGGCCAGGACCCAAAGACTGGAAGGGATCTGAGTTGAGGCCGTTGTGCTCGGTCAATGATCTGTCTGGTCTCAGTGCGTGCGGCCCCCCTTGGCGCGGTGTTATCCGTGAGCTGAGGGGCCTGGGCGGGGCTCCGCCCCGCTCGGGGCGCTCGGGTCTGCTTCCCCGCGTTGCGGGTGGCCTGGGCGCGGCGCGTTTCTCGCTGCGTTTCGGCCCCCCTTGGCAGCAGGCTGAGGGGCCTAGGGTGGGGCGCGGCCTCGAGGGGGCCACGGCGCCGCCGCCCTGGGGAGCGCGCGGGGGCGCTGCCCGCGGCTCGGCTCCTTTCGGGCTCGGCAGGCGACGGACGTCGCTCGAGGGCCCAGCGCACGGGCCTGGCGAGGTGCAGACGCCCCAGGCCGCCGACGCACCAAAGCACCAAAACACACACACACACACACACACACACACACACACACACACACCACACACACACACACACACACGCACACGCACACGCACACGCACACGCACACGCACACGCACACGCACACGCACACGCACACGCACACGCACACGCACACGCACACGCACACGCACACGCACACACGCTCACGCACACGCACACGCACACGCACACGCACACGCACACAACACACACACACACACGCACACAACGCACACGCACACGCACGCACACACACGACCCCACTCCCCCCCCCCCCCCCACCCCACACACGCACTACACACGCGCGCGCCCGCAACACCACCACCACCATCCTTTGCCCCCCCCCCCCCCCGCCCCCTCGCACCACCACCACCCCCCGCCCCCCGCCCGCCCACCCACCTGCGCGCGCCGCGACCGCCGCCACCGCTGCGCGCGCGCTCTCGCGCGCACCCGCTCGCGCGCAAATGCGCGCGCGCGTCCTGCGCGCGCGCGCCTTGCCCCATGCGCGCGAAAACCAATTGCGAATGATCCCCAAACCACCGCGCGCCGCGCCGCCGCTCATTCACCCTGCCTGCGCGCTGATCTCTGCGCTGCCCATTGTCGACTCGAGCGCGCTGCCGCCACTCAGAATTGCGCCGCCCTGGCCACTCGCGCCTGAACGTTCAGCCGCTCTCGCGCCCGACCTGGCCAGCGCGCGCTTGGCTGGGCACTGCCGCTGTGCGTTCCTATGATAAGGTAATAGGTGGCCCAAAGGCGATAGCGCGAGGTTGCCCGCGGCCCAAGGGCCTAGCCTCGAGGTTATATGTGGTGGTTTAAGTTTTCGCCCTCCCTTGGCAGCGGTTTTGTTTTGGTAGTCTGTCCCACAGCGTGCAACGAACTGTGCAGATTGATTGGTGCAGTTAGCGAAAAGGGATCCTAGTCGCCGCGGCCGCAAAGGCACGGCGAACCGATGCGCCATCGCGATCGGCCTTCTACGTCGGCATCTGGATCATGGGGTGGCGTCGATCAATGGTTTCGGGTGCGCCGTCTGGTGGCACTGAAAGTGCGCCGCGCGCGCTTTCAGTGCCGCGGGTCGACGCGCGCGCACGCGCGCGCACGGACTGCCCCCATAACCATCACTGCGCAGCGCGCGCCATGTCACGCGCGCGAACGGCCACCATCAACGCCGCTACGCCCACCGCCACGCGCGCAAGCATGTGCGCGCCACCGAACACGTCCAACGTGCAAGCGCTCTTGCTCACGCCGACATTGCCACCGTTCACCGCTGCCGCCGCGCGCCCGCCTTGCCGACGCCCACATCTCGGCGTCCGCGCGTTGGACCTTGACTTGCCCCCACCCCCCCTTCCCTGCGCCCCCACCCCCCGCCCCGCCCACCCACCCTCCGCGCGCGCACGCGCGCGCATGCACGCACTCACGCACACATGCAAGCACTCGCGCACGCACGCGCGCACACGCGCGCGCACACGCGCGCGCGCCGCGCGGCCCCCCCCCCCCCCCCCCCCCCCCCCCCCCACCCGCCACCCTCCCCGCCCAGCCTTTCCCGCCGCGCACCGCCTGCGCGCGCCGCCCAGCCAAGCCTTCATCGCGAATGCGCCTCTCTTCCCCGCCCGCCCCCCTTGCCCAGAGAACAGCGCGCCCGCCTGCAGCTCGCGCCCACGCGCGCATGTACGCAGACCTTATTCACCGCGCACGCATGCACGCGCGCGCACGCCCCCCCCCCCCCCCCCCCCCCTTCCTCTACCGACCACCCCCCCGCCCCCCCTCCACCCCCCCACCGCCGCGCACAAACGCGCGCATAACCACCACCGCCGCCATTGCCACCCCACCCCGCCGACCGCCAGCACCATAACCGCGCGCCCCCTTATCCCCCACGCACGCACCCGCGCATCGACACCACCGCGCCACAACGCAGCGCTTACCATGCATTGCTCGCGCCATCGCCGCAACAACCATGGTGAGCCCGACAAAGTCACGAAGCGACTGACTATTGCAACGTCACTGGCGCGATGGTTGGTTTCTCCACGAGCCATCGCTGGATCACATCAAACGTCAACCTCGGACGTGATCGCGAGCGCAGTATCATCGCTACCCACTTCCAGCTGCATGATACTAAACAGGCGCACGACCGCACGCGCGGCGCCCCCCACGTTTCGACGATGCGCCATGCACAGCCAATGCGAACCAAACCGCGCTTTTTCGGGGAAGCAAGCTGCAACGGCACAACGCAGTGCAAAACGGACACGCCTCTTCCTCATGTGTGCTCTTCCAGCCTCTTCTCTGGGCAGAAACCATGTGACGTGGAAAACGGCGCGCGCTCGGGCTCCGGTGCTCCGGTGCAGGGGCGATCGTCCCGCGCAGACATTTCTAGATACCCATGTAGTTAAACCAGCCGCGCAATTAAACGTACTCTACTATAGACTTCAGCCATGCATATTAATATCGTTGGGTTTCTCGTGCCCGATGGGCTTTCAAACGTTAAGAGGGCCCGCCAAACAAGCATGTATTGCAAACTTCTTGCGCCTCAGAACAGGACCACTTATACGCTGCAAAGCCCTTGTGAGCGCGGATCACTGCGACGCCTGTTGGTTGGAATGTCGCCCCCCCCCTCCGAGCTGATAAACAAAAGGAACAGGGGGACTTGGGGGCGCTTCCATTTGTTTTAGGGCCACCCACCAAACACGCGCAATGATGTCTTCAAGTGTTCTGGGTGCCCCGATAACGACCTGCAATGATGCCCTCCGTGGCTGTTTTGGATCGAATCAAGTTCGTTTCTTCTTTTCTCTGTGTAACCAACAATATCAGTGGTTGCTTCCGTGACGAGAGCAGCATGGTCAAATCGAGGGCCGACCTTCAGACAGAGAACGCCGAGCTCAAACAGAAGGTCAAGAAACTCCAGAAGGCAGTGAACGACAAAGACAAGGCTCTCGCTGCCATCAACGCACTTGGTCTCAAAATCTATGAGGTATCGGATAAGCAGATCCCAGAGGACACCCCCCGTGTCGCACCGAAGGTGAGCAAAAAAAAGAAGGGCTACGGTGGCCCACCGCCCGTACTTCCGCTTGGCTACATTCCAGAGTCCCAGCGCGACGACTAGTTCGTTCGTCTGCGCGGGCGCAAGAGCGACCCGACAGCACGAGAGCCTGCTCATTTTTGCCACCAGTCTCCTGTCGCTAGCTCTGTGCAGGCCTCAGTCGCTGTTCGGTGCAGCCCCCAGTCGCCTGCTATTTTGCGTGCCGCGAGCCTGCTGCTCAGTGCAGCCCCCAGTCGCCTGTCGCCAGCTGTCTTGCAGTTCGCGCGCCTGGTACGGGTATGGCCGAGCGAATCTTTGTCACCATCAGTGCGTACCAGTGCCCATCAGTCCATCAGTGCGCACCGTGGGCACTCATCAGCGATGCATCGCCCTGGCCATCGCCAGCCTCCCTTTTGTTGGGATCCCCGCGCCCCCCATTAGCAGCCAGGGGGGGAAGCATGGCCTAACGCTTGATCGAACCACGCTCCGATGAGCACGGGGGCAAGGCTGAGGAGGAGGAGGAGAAGGAGGAGGAGTAGGAGTAGGAGTAGGAGGAGGAGGAGGAGGAGGAGGAGGAGGAGGTGGGGGATAGGGAGTAGCAGGAGAAAGTGGAGGGGGTAAGGAGGAGGGCGAGGAGGATCGTGATACTGAGGACCAGCATGAGGTGAAGGACGAGGAGGCTAGGTATCATGAGGATGAGGGGGCTGCTGATCTGAAGGATGAGGTCAACGCGTGCTTGGGCATTCAAAATTAACGGCCGCGGGCCACTAAACGTGCACATGACAAAATCAACAACGAAACGTCAACAATAAATACGACGACGAAGAAGACTTGGATGATAAGAAGGATGAAAAGGCCGCTGCTACCGTCCTGGTCTGCACTAGGTTGCGCCACCGATGCCACTTCGGGTCCCTAGAACGCGTTTGATTGCAAAGTCCCAGGTCTGATGGGGTCTCCAGGGTGTACAAAAAGGCGTGACTGGGCATGGTCGTAGACAGCCCTCCCCCTATCCACACCCCGTTAAGGCTCCTGGGAGGGCGGTTTTGGCAGAGCACAGTTCGCAGCACATTCTGGAGGGACCCTTTGCGTTTTCAACTCCCTCATGTTGTGCACGCGTCCGGCTCCGCAGAGCCAAGTGTCCCACAATGGCCCAAAGTGAGCTGGTCGGATCTTGGGCTCCGTTTTCGCTCCTCCTCCCCCTCCCCCTCCCGTGTCTGGTCCGTGAGCTGGCCGTCTTTCTTCACGCCTTGTGTCCCCTGCATGAACGTCCTTGCCCTTGTTCAATAGAGGTTCGCATTCGGCCCTCGTGGCTCCCCTTCCCGCTTGCCCCTGCCCTCTACCCACCGACCCTCATTCATATCCGCGGCACTCCCCCTCCTCCTCCTTGCCACCTTCCGTCCACCAGTTGGCCGTTTTGGCTCAACCGTCTTCGCCGCATTGGGCGTCAGAGCAATCGCAGACTGTCACTCGAAGAGTTGCGGCACCGATTGATGGCTGAACGTGCTGAAGACAGCGATGTTTTTTTTGATGACGGTATGAGTCCCGAGAAAGAGGAGCCAGTCGCCATGGTGGTTTGTGGCATCTGTGATGAGTCGGGCCCGAAGGAGGAACTCAGCCACGAGTGCAAGGGGACGATGCTGCACCAAGTATGCTGGAACGGGCTGCGGGCGCACAACAACTGCATCAAGACTGCGCCTGCGCACATCAAGGCCCAGGTCTTTGAGGAGTTCCAGAGCGACCGCCCTGCTTGGAAGAAACGCATGATGGCGTGGAAGGACCCGAGCAAGCAATCACGGGGGGTCGCTCGCAATAACGTGGTGAAGAGTTTCAAGGCAGGTGTCGAGCATTCGACACACCAGAGCAACCTGAGCCTTGACGATACATGGTCGTCAGCCTTATCGAGTTCCAGAGTTGGAAAGGGTTTTGGCATCGCACGACGGACGAGCAGTCTAAGATGGAATTCGAGCGCTTGCACCAGTCCCAGCAGGGGCAACACGACCTCAAGGACGCCAAGGGCGCTGTCATCGAGCGGAAGATCGCGCACAAGGACATCGGCAGGTTCCGCAAGGAGCGGGGCGCCACCGAGAAGTCGTTCACCAAGGAGACCTCGGAGGTGTCTGAGTTCGAGTACCAGCAGAAGCGCAGGCGTTTCTCTGTCAAATCTACTCCCGCTGGCCCTGGGCCCAGCTCCTTGGCACCGGCAGCGCCCCCCCCCCCCAATGAGTCATCTACGCGGGTGCATTCGTCGGAGCACTGGGTTGTTGGTGGGGATTCGGCGTCGACGCGTTCCGCGGGGACTTTGAGCGCTGAGACTCTGGCTCAGAACTTGGCGAGTTCTCCCAAGGACGGCAACGATGTTGGGGCACAGGGGCAGGCGTCGGACCACGGGAAGCAGTCATCAGCAGGAGGCGGTTCGAAGCCCAAGTTGTTCAACGCGAAGCTGGGGATCAGCATCGACGACAAGACCAGGGAGCGCGCCATCCCCTCGGGCCCAGAGGTAGAGGTCATGGAGCCCATCAGCTTCATGGAGGCGAAGCGGCTGTGGGCCGCCATGGCCGCACACGTCGTGAAAGGGTTGTTGGGCCCCACCAGCGGCTGCGCGAGGCAGCTCAACACTGCCAGCCAGGCGGTGGGCAAGGACAAGGAAGGCGATTTGCACCAGCCCACGTCGGAGTTGGTTGACAAGCTCACGGGCGTGGCAACGGAGCTCGAGACCTACGTCAGCAAGTGCGGGGAGCAGTGCACCAAGGCGGAGTTCGTCAAGCACGCGGCGGTGATGGACGCCAAGATGACCGACCTCGGCGGGCAGAGGAAGCACGTGCAGTCGCAGCTCAGCGGGCTCAAGTACTTGCAGGAGAAGTTCGGCCACAGCAAATCGATCGCGCACATCGGCCACTACAACAGGCGCGCCAAGATCACCAAGCGTTTGCAGAAGGGAGGCTTCGGACAGGGATACGCCGACGCCATGAGTCGGGCTCTATACGCAGCGACTGGCGACGAACAGCGAGCTTCTCTGACCGAGGCTGGAAAGGGCTTTTCCAAAGGCAAGACTAGAAAGGTGCTTCCCTTCCGAGGTGACGTCGAGGTGGACTTGGAGTTCAACGGCGACAAGGTCGCCATGTGGAAGGACCCTGAGACAGCGACGCTCGGGGTGATCAGGGACTTCATCGATAAGAACAATGAGGCGATCACGAGCAAGCTCAAAGTCCACCAGGAGCAGTTTGATGGGAACGGCGCCAAGTGGATCGGCTGTTGCGGGCGCCTGGGCCCCAGCGTCACGAAGGTGGACTTCGGCCAGGTGGGCTCGGAGGTCTACGACCTCCTCGAGGGGGGCTGGTGCCGTGGGCCTGCACGGCGAAGCCAGACAGCCCCCGCGCGGGGCCGTCAGCGGCCCCCCTTTCGGGCTACGGGTGCGCGCTGGTGCCGCTGACGCCCAACACGGCGTGCTTCGCTCACCCCGCGGCGGAAGTGGTAGCCCAGGGGGCCCCGCTCAAAGACATCATGAAATTCTTCGAGACAGAGGAAGGGGCCAATATCAACCAAGCGAGCTTCACCCTCCAGCCTGAGGTCGGGCAAGCGGCCCACGTTCCGTGCGGGCACGTCGCGCAGGTGCTCTACTACCCCGTGGAGGCAGCAGCGGCCTCCAGCAAGACCTGCAACCTCGGCCACGCGTTGTTCACCCCCCTGCTGCACGGCGGCAGGTTCAAGGCCAGGGCGGCGGCGAGGAGGAGGAGATGACGAGGAGGAGGAGGGGGAGGAAGGAGGAGGATGAGGAGGAGGAGTGAGGAGGAGGGCGAGGATGAGGAGGAGGAACGATATTGTTTTTGGTTTGCAATGAGCGCCCTCCTCCACCTCCTCCTCTCCCCCCGAACCCCTTGGCCATTATCGTCCTCATCTTGCCGGTGCTGCTGCCCTTAATTCCCTCCGCATCCATCTCTCCCCTGCCCTTTTACCGTGGGTCCTCCTGCTCGTGCTCCCTCCAGCTCCACCGCTCACTTCTTCACCGCCCTCCCCTTCCCCTCTGGGCGCTTCGTCGCTCCCGCCGAGGCCCTGGACGGGGCCGCGGGCACAGCTGCCAAGACGTCCAACATGGGCTACATGCGCACAATGAGCAGCGCCATGTACAAGGATCGGCTGAGCTCATTGACGCGCTTCCATAGCGAGTGAGGGGAGCTGGAGGCGCAGGAGCGGGCGGCGCGGCCCTCGACGCGCGCGCGTGGCATCGGCGCTCGCATGCACTCACGATCGCACGCACTTTGAGAGCACCATCGCACACTCGCACACACAATGGTTCACGCGCCACTGCGCGCACAATGCCGTATTTTTTGGGAGGCCTAGAAGTCGGCGAGCGTCGGAAGTTTAGATGCTCGGATCGTGGTCAAACGGGGAGTGCTGCTGCCGCAAGTGGGGGGGGGAGCGGTAGCAAGCTCTCGATCAGTCTCTCGGTGCATGCAGTGCGCCGTGTCCTACTCGTGCCTCCCTATTGTCACGTTTCGTTGGCCACCGTCGTCGGCGTCGCCATTGCTATCGAGACATGTTCGTGGCATCGCAGTCTGCTCATTCAAGTCGCCGTCGCCATAGTCAGCCATTCCACCGAGATGCGGTTGTTTTCCCTATACTCCTTTATCGGGATGACAGTGCACGGATCGCCGTCGCCATCGCCGTCGCTTGCGTCGCCGTCGCAAGCACGGAGCGCGCGAGCATGGGGATGGAAGGATGCGGAGGAAGCATGATGAAGGGGAGGAGGGGGGGGGGCGAGGAGGAGGAGGAGGAGGAGGAGGGGGGGGAGGAGGGGGAGGAGGAGGAGGCCTGGTCAGACTGAGTTCGCCAGTCATCTCTCACGTGCTCCCTGGCATTGCATTCAACCCTGGGGCCTTCGAATGCTAGCCCTGCCTTCCGCCGCCCCCACCCGAGGACCTGGCCTTCTTGGATGCTTTTTTTTTTTCTATCGCTTTTCGCCCTGTTTTGGTTTATGCATATGTTTTCGCGGGCCCTGCGGGGCCCCAATGCCAATTCCCGGAGGAGGAGGCCTGGTCAGACTGAGTTCGCCAGTCATCTCTCACGTGCTCCCTGGCATTGCATTCAACCCTGGGGCCTTCGAATGCTAGCCCTGCCTTCCGCCGCCCCCACCCGAGGACCTGGCCTTCTTGGATGCTCGCCCCTGGTTTGGTTTATGCATTTGTTCCGCGGGCCCTGCGGGGGCCCAATGCAATCCTACCGCGCGCTAGCTCAAGGTGCCCCCCCCCCCCCCCCCCCCCCCCCCCCCCCCCTCCATGGGCGAGCCCTGCAGCAAGCCTTTTTCTCCTGCCCCCCCCCCCCCCCCCCATTCATGTGCCAGAGCACCTTCCCCGCATCATCATGGCAGTTATCCTCATGCCCCCCCCCCCCCCCCCGCGCCCTTTTCATCATCCTTCCTGTCCTCGTATTTCGTTGCGATTGGCGCGCGGCCGTCGGCCACCAACTCGTCAATAACTTACCCGCCTACGCTAGCACCCAACGTCAGTAATATATAGATGAGACCACGCTGCGGCTCATCTACATGAGCTTCGTGCTCAAGCCATCGGCCTTGCTCGCCGAACACCCGCGCACTCCGCGCAATCATGTGAACCCGCACCAATTGGGCACGACCCATACGCCATGAGCAACGCATTTGGGTACCCAACGCACTGCTATGCACCGCGCGCCCTGAGCCCACCTCTACACGCCCTGACCCATCACCCTTCGCACAAGTGGGCGCGCGAAGGACCCTGCGCGGAAATGCGTTAAAGCCATCCGCGCGCAGACGACTGCGCATTGACTCGCAATGCCTGCAACTCGCGCGGCACATCAAGAAACGGGCGCGGGCCGCCATCGCGTGATATCATGCGATGCACTTTGGCGCACCCACGCTTCGCATTTCATTGGGCTCGGAACGTGCGAGCGCTGACGCATGCCAAGGCGCGCTCGCGAGCTCGCGGCGCACTTTCAGTGCCGCGGGACGGCGCGCCCGAAACCATTGATCGACGCTAGCCCGTGATCCAGATGCCGACCTTGAATGCCGATCGTGATGGCGCCTCCATTCGCCGTGCCTTTGCGGCCGCGACGATTAGGATCCCTTTCCCCAAACTGCACCAACCAATATGCACAGTTCGTTGCACGCTGTGGGACAACCTACCAAAAACCACCGCTATTAAGGGAGGACGAAAATTTAAACCACCACATAAAACCTTGAGGCTAGGCCCTTGGGCCGCGGGCAACCTTGCGCTTTCGCCTTTGGGCCAGATATTACCTTATTCAAGGAATGCACCACGACAGTGTCTAGCCAGTGAAGCTGGGCTGCTTCGAGCTGGAGGTGCACCACAGGAAGCTGTTCGCAGTGCTCTACATGGACGCGGCCTGCAAGTTGGCAGTTCGCAGCGTCTTCAAGGAGGTGGATACCAAGGGCAGGAAGGCGTGCTTCGAGCCGTCTGGCGCCCAGGTGTTGTCGGCGTTCCTGGAGGATTGGTGGCAGCACAAGCCGCGGTGCCAGTTCCTGATCTCGGACCCGGGCGGCGGCTTCGTGAGCAACCAGTTGCGCGAGTGGCGCGGCAAGAACGCCGTGGGCATCATCCAGGGCCCGGGCGAGTTCCATGGTCTGACGGCCGACCCGGAGATTCTTATCAGGCAGATCAAACAGACCGCTCGACGCATCTCCTTGGACGAGCCGACGCTGTCGTTGGCCGACTGCGTCGATGGCCTGCGCCGCTCACAACCAGCACAAGGCGTCGGGCTGCACGCGAGTCCAGTGGGCGCGCGGTGCCAACCACCAGGGCTACCAGTTCGCGGAGGAGGCCGGTCGCCTGGATGGAGTCGGCTTGGCACACACCGAACTTCATCGTCTTTTGGCAGAGCGGGTCTACCTGGAGGAGCAGGCTCGTTCAGTGGCGACTCGGCTTCGGCACTCCATGAGGCAGAGGCTTCTCTCGATCAAGATCGGCGACTGGATCATGTACTTCCGCCGTGGCAAGAACACTGGAGCTCGAGGTTCTTGGTTCGGACCTGCGAGAGTTTTGGCCATCGAGCCGAAGGTCAACCTCCAGCGTGAACGCGCCGACGAGTCCGCTTCGATCGAGGACGAGATTTCGGTGGTGTGGATCGTGCATGGCACGAGGCTTATTCGGTGTCATCCGACACAGCTGAGGTCGAGCAGTCAGCGCGAGGTGGTCGTGGCATCGCTCAAGGGTAACATCGACAGGGGCTTGCCGACCAACGCCTCCAATGTCTTTCAAGGTGCTGGACGTGGTGAGTTTACCGATTTGGCAGGCGACCTGCCTTCGGAGCGCGAGATTGCCGAGAGCCTCGCAGACTTACCAGAGCAACCAGGACCAGGTACAGATTTTCTCCAAGGAGATCGGCGTGAATTTCGTGATGGTGCTCAGGCTGGAGACGACGGTGCACACCTTCATCCACTTCCTCGAGATGTTCCTCCAGATTTGTCTCGAGTACCAGTTCCAGAGGATGATGATGGACTAGGCCGAGATCTTCACCAAAGGGACCAAGTCACGGGTGATCAGGACTGGAAGCCGACCAGGCGGGTCCGGTTGAGGCACAAGGCATCTCCTTGCGACGCGCCTTATGGACCAGAAGCGACGTCGGTGACACCAGAGGAAATCACCAGTGGCCCTGCAGGTGCTCTGACTGGCGATGAAGCCGCGGTAGTTCCCCGAGAGGGTAGCCCGGCAGAGCCTCTTGGGGTGGGACCCGACTCTGCGGACGGGCCAGTCGCAGAGGGTTTCGCGGGAAACCAGGATCCTGCCGGGGAGGCCCCCACTGAAGCAGACGAACGTGACATAGAGGAGCCAGAGGCCGTGCGCATCAAGCTCGGAGAGATGGATTTCATGACGCGCGACTTCGAGGACGAGGTCCAGTACCTGGAGGCCTGGGACAACTTCAACAACCAGTCCGTGGCCTACCTGAAGGACACGACCATCGAGCGCGAAGTGATCGAGGTCGCGACCGATTTCGCTCACATCGGAGCCTTTCTTCAAGACTCTACGGTCTGGCTCTCCAAGGGGCTTGGCGACGGCATGGCGACAGAGGTCACCTACTCCAAGCTGGCGCCAGGGCAGCAGCTCGAGTTCGACGAGGCGATGTGCAAGGAGATCAGCCCGGTCATCGCGACCAAGGTCTTGAAGCGGATCGCTCAGGAGGAGCTTACCGAGATCGACGAGTCGCGGTTGCTCAAGATGCGCTGGGTCCTCACCTACAAGTACCAGGAGATTGGCGCACGCAAGCCGAAGGCTCTTCTAGTCATTCTGGGCTACCAGCACCCGAGTCTGACGGAGCTCTCTACGGCGGCGCCTACGCTGGGGAAGCTGGCTCGCAACATGCTGTTCCAGGTGTGCGCGCAGCGCAAGTTGAAGCTCAAGTTCGGCGACGTCAGCTCAGCTTTCCTCCAGACCGACGCGAGCGAGGAATTCGAGAGTCTGAACGTGAAGGTTCCTGCGGAAGTGGCTCATGCTTTTCCTGATGAGCGGGGGCGTCCTTCGCAGATCTTGAAGATGGTCAAGTCTTTCTATGGATTGACGACAGCTCCGAGAGCATGGTGGCTTGACATATCACGCAAACTTCGTGACCGAGGTTGGCGACAACTACGTACCGACCAGTGCGCGTGGATCTTGCTGGATTCCAACAACCAGCTGAAGGGCATCATCGGCGTCCACGTGGATGACTTCATCATCGGCGGCGACGAGACGTCGAAGCTGTACGGGGACGCGGAGAAGGCCATCAGGGACCTCTACAGATGGGGCGCGTGGACTTCCGGCCAGGCTGAGTTCAGTGGACTACGCGTTCGCCAGTTCAAGGATTTCTCGATCACGCTGGACCTCTACGACTACACGAACAAGTTCATCACGGATTCTGAGATCGACGCCGACCGCAAGAAGCAGGCTCATCTACCACTCGAGCCGAAAGAGATCTCACTCTTTTGTGGAGTATTGGGCACGGCCAGTTGGAGGGCACAGCAAGTGTCCCCACAGTATGCGGTGGACGTTGGGCTTGCCCTGTCTCAACTCAACAACGCCGAGATCAGCGACTTGGTGAATGCCAACAAGCTTGTCAAGGACATGCGTAAATCGGCGTCGCAGGTGATCAAGTTCCACCGGTTCGAGGACTACGATCGGCACGAGTTGTGGATGGTGCAGTGGGCGGATGCTAGTGACAAGCTCAGGCCCGACGGCAGCAAGACTGGTGGGCTGGTGACAGGCCTCTCGACTCCAGATTTTGCGAATGGCAGCATGGCAAGCGTTTCGATACTGGGATGGGGATCCTTCAAGCTACCTCGCAAGATTTCGGGCTCCAACAACAACGAGACGCAGTCGACCGCGTTCGGCAACGAGATGTTGTGGTTATCTCGACTGATGTGGGCAGAATTTCATGGAGTCGAACCGACCCGTTGGAAGTTGGACGACACTGTCAAGACCGTGCCAGGCATGCTCATCACAGATTCACGCGGCATCTACGACGCGATCTTGAAGTCGGAGTCTCCCCAGTTGGGCATGCGCAGCTTCAGATCAGGCGAGGAGGCCAGAGGCATCACGGAGCAGATCTTGCGCACGGACGTTTCTTTTAGATGGGTGAACGGTTTGGCCATGCTAGCAGATAGCCTGACGAAGCCGGGATATCCGGCTCGACATGTGATGGAGGAGTTTTTGGCCACGCAGCGCTGGCAGTGTACGTTTGACGAGATGTCCCAGAGTGGACGTCGGAGGCAGCGCGACGGCAAGGGCGCTTTCGCAGACGCGCCCGAGGAGGCCGACAGTGGCTGTAGGAACGGTTTTTGGGATCCTTTGGAGTCGTTGTGCGACGATTCCCTTCTTTCTGATTCGACCCGCAGCCTAATGCGGTCTCGGTGCATGTAGCTTCAGGACTAAGAAGAGTATAGCCGGTGTTAGCTATCAACAGTCAGTCCTGTGCACTCCCTGCCCGAAGCCTCTCTGTGTTGTGGCTTTGGCTCAAGGGCGGGACACATGCTTTTACATTCGTTTCACGTGGCCCCAGGAGCCACCACCTCTCAGCACGGCTAGCGACGCTGTGACGACTGATACGTGAAATAGTCATCGAGTTGGGTGATAGATTTCTCGTCGGAACTTCCTGGCAATCTACTGCTGCGCCGATTCCGCCAACACCAAGGGCCCCCCAGGGAAGTCCCTTGCGGCCCCCCAAGAGACCTCGGTAAATCGCATTTCCCAGAACTTTCCGGGAACATGATTCCTTGGGCTTCCGCCCATCGCCCCAACCATGTTTCCAATAGGCTTGCCGACAAGGCCAAAAAGAGCCCCTCGATAAACCCCCAGAGCCCACCCTCTTAAGTGAGCCGAACAAATCATGTTCCCGGAAAGCTTCCCGGGAACATGATTCTCGGGTTGCCGCCCTCTCCCCAAACCATGTTTATAAACGCTTGCCAGGATAAAAACGAAAGTCCCAAGCAGCGCTACCTGCCGCCACGCTCGGAAACGCGTCAGGCCCCGAAGCCTCCGGAGGCGCCCAACGACACCCCAACAAATCATGTTCCCAGGAAGTCTTACGGCCGCTGCCGCCGACGTTGAAGGAGGACGGTCCAGAACACCCAAAAATCTTCCAAACAGGCTTCCAAGAGGGCGCCGAGACAGCCCAGGGCCGCCCCCAGACGGCCCAAGAAAGCGCCAACACACACGAAAAGGGCCGCAAGAGGCCCCCACGAACACGCCCAAGTTGGCTTCTGGACAGCCCACAAGGCTTCCAACACGGCCCAAAGGGACGCCAAAATCATTGATTGTCCTCAGGTTTTTGATGGATTTCAGACACCCAATGTCGCCCCAACAGGCCCCCACGAGGGCGCCGAGACGGCCCAGGGATGCCCTGCCGCGGGCACGAGGCGGGGCCCGGGACGAAGTAACTGTTGTTACGAGTAAATGATGTGATTCATGTATTTTGCACCACCGCGGCACATTGAGCACAAATGCTACACGTACGGATAGCCATGAGTGACGAAGAGAAAATCACGGCCACAAGATCCCTGGATCGTCACTCCCAAAACTTAAATGTTCGTTAAAGTCTCCTGAGCTATCTGACAAAATCGTAGAGCACGCTGACAGCACACGAGGGAGAGAGGAAGGAGGAAGAGAGGAAACAGGAAAGGGGACAACTGCAGGGCGGGGCTGCCCGCCTGGTCGTCATTCACGAGCAGCTGCATGCTCAGCGTATTCTCAAGGCTTGGACTTCCCAGCCTTGTCCTCTCCCATGCTCACGCCGAGCTTGCAGGACGGCAGCGGTGCCGTCTCAAAACCATCTTCGATGGAATTCGAGAATTCATGAATCAAAATAGACCGGAGGCGATTGTACAGCTCCGGGTGACACTCGAGCTTGCTGCGAGACTCCTGCAGAATCTCTCCGATGATGACCTCCTGCTCGGAGGATAAAGCTAAACGACGAGACGTCCAACCTGACGCCGTCACATGCTGAAACCCATGACTGTCAGGGCTGTCCTTTTCCTGCCTCTTGACCTGCTCCAAAGCCTCCTCTGCTGTAGTAGTGGGCTCCTCATAGTCATGAGCGGCCCATACCTTCAGCGCTTCAATGGCAATAGAAGCAGCAGGAGGAGCACCCGCAAACTCACTGTCGTCTCCTGATGCGATGAAGTTGGTGAAACGGTTCTCCAGATCGACCAGTATAATCTCGGCCGCATCGATGATAGCTGCGGGCCCGGTGATCTGCACACGCTTGGTCGTCAGAGTGTAGGTCAGGCCGATCTTCTGATTGTCGTACTTGGAACCCAGCAAGACACTCGCATTGACCTTGGCCTTGGTGGATGACTTGTTGTGGACTACTGCCCCAGCGGTGGACGCATAACCTAAAGTGTTCAAAAACGTGCGACACGTGTCGTGATCACCAGTAACCATGAAGTGCACCATCTCTGAGCACCGTGTGGAAGGTCGTACACGAGGTGCCTCAAAAAGAAATGCTTGAGCCACAAGCTACATAGGAGACGTGCTTGGCATCGGTGTTGGTTGCCCCCATATAGAGTAGACGCACTCGTCGCAACCCCTTTTTCCACCAACAGGCCAAAACGCACATGTGGGTATCTTTGAAACACGAGAACAAAAACTACACACGATTGAAAACAGCTCAGTCCCCTCTGCGGTGATGTCACTTCTTGATGACCTTCCTCTGCTCCCGCTCCGTCTTGGCCAACTCCAGCATGAGACTCTCCTCGGAGATCTGGTAGCATCCGGTCCTGATGACACCCCTGAGCAAGTCACAAGTCTCAGCAGTGTCTTTCGTCAACCCGTCCGCCAGCTGGCGGTCGGTGGGTGCCCACCTCAGTGTTGTTGTGGATCGAGCCAAACCTTCTCGAACGATGACCATGTCCACGGCAACTCTGCGATCTCCGACTGTGGATGGCGATGAAGCGCCAGTGATGTGGTCATACACGCTCTTGCAGTCGGTCACTGCGAGGCAGGGATGTCGACCTAGCCAGCGCTCACGCGACTTGATGTCAAAGTCCCCGTAGAGGGCCTCGGCCAGATGGCACAACAACCATTCGAGGTGACCAATGCCATCAGACAGAGCCTGTGTCTCACCTGCCAAGGTAGACCCCACCACGCGTTTAAGACGGTACGATCGCCAGGCTGCCGGACTCCAGGGTGACTTCTTGCCCTCCGCCATCTCGCGAGTCGTGAAGGCCAAAATGTACCCAGCCTGAGTGCCGTTCTTGGCAGCGTTCAGGAAGGACGCGTCACTGTGCACGATGATACACAGCTCCTGATGTGGGATGCTCTTCACGGTTAGCATCATATCCTTATGTTGAAGTAGCCGTCGTGCAAGTGCATTGGTCCGTCTGATTTGACCCACAGTCGGTCGAGGCAGCACTTGTTGTCCCTGAGAGACCTGCACACTGGTGTCTGGTCGTGTCTGACTGCAGAGCCAGCCTCCTTGACCAAGTAAGCGTCGAAGTCCTGCAACTTCCGCTTCAGTAGCTGGTTCATGGTCCGCGACCCGTCGTCGAACTGTCACTGGCTTGAGCTCCTGGTAAGGCGTGGTCTGGCGGATGGAGATGTCAAACGTCTTCGGATCCTGGTGGAGAACACTGCCACAGTACTCACCCTCACCGACAGCCCACTTTCGGAAAAGGAGCTTCCCCTTCAATCTCCGCACCGCCTCATGAAAATAAACACCTTCACCCGCGATCAACGCATCGTCAACATGGACCACAAGAATACCACAAAGCTTACACTGAGCATCACGAAGGAGAAAGAGGCAGGGCTCCAAGCGTGACTTCGTCCACGGTCTGCCCTCGTGAGCCGTCTGATCTGTAAGCCAACCTGATGTCTTCGAGTACCAGCGGCAAGGAGCGTCATCCAAACCATGCAGAGGTAGCACAAGCTCCACCACCTGATCAGGATGAAGACCAGGAAGGCCGCCAGGTGGTTGCTTCGCGTAGAGTGGTCCATCTGGTCGTTGTAGTGGGTCGCTCTCCATGAATGCGCCCCGGATGTCTCCGATCTGAAGTCGCCATTGATGTGATGCAGCCAGCTGAAGTGTCAGCATGCGAGCGTTCTGCGATACCGTAGGTGCGGCCGTCTGGTTCCAGTAGACGAGCTTGAGAGCGTCCGGGTCCTTGAAACCTCTGGCAACCCAGCGGGCCTTTACCAACTCCTTGCCGTCGGGGTCGTGCTTGATGGTCAGGATGAAACGTGTGTCAACGAGCCGATCGGGTCGGGTACGCTTGATCTCACCTGACTCCTTCAAGCTGCACACACGTACGGCATGCTTCTCCTGGTCCACGGTCTGCCACTCTGTCATCTTGGCGTTCAGGATCTCCTCGATGAGGTCGGGGCGGAGCTTCTATCGCCCCCGTGACTCATCCCTCAACCCCCCAACCCCCCGGCCGGATTTCTTTTCTTCTTTCCGCGGGGGGTCAACCTTCGCGGCGACCCGTTAAACCCGGGACCCCTGGCGGCGCATGGATTTTTTTCCTTCTTCCCCGCGCGCGTTGCCGTTGGAACCCCTGAACCCCTCCGACTACCGTACAACTCGTACTTGAGTACAACTGGTACTATCATGTCCTGTCGCGCAGTTGTTCCTAGAGGGCACGTTGTCCTGCCGTGCAAATATTCGAGTGCAGCTGGTATCATATTACAGCTGGTAAAATTGTGCCCCCTAGAACAACGCCATATATACTGCGTTTCCAATATACAACGCCTAGAAAATTGAGTTTCCAATATATTGCGTTTCCAATATACTGGGTTCCCAATATATAAGCCCGAACCCGAACCCAAACCTCACCGGCTGTAATTCAGTTGTTCCCGTACTAATACAAATCCCTAGTGCAACCGCGATTAAGGTGTTGTTGCATTGCACTTACAGTCTCGGCTCTCACGCTTTTCTTCCTCTGGTTGCGCTTGGGGGGGTGGGACCCCTCGCGCGGGCACCCCCGCGGCTGGGAGTTCATTCCTCTTCCGGAATTTGAGGGGGGGGTAACCCCCGTGCTCGAACCCCATCGCCAGGGTTTTTTCTTTCCTCCGCGGAAACCGGACCCCCTGGGTTCTTCGGCGCGCCCCATTTTTTTTTTTCTTTCCGGTTGGGCCTCCATGGGTCTTAGGTTGGAGTCACCCGGGTGATGACCTTCTCGGTGATCTCCTTGCGGCCCTTCGCCAGCAATGCCTCGTAGCAGGGCTCGCCGGTGCGCGCCATGGAGGTCAGGCAGACATCAGCAGGGATGATCACGTCCTGATCCTCCGTCTCAGCCTCTGCCACTAGCTCGTCGTGCTCTGGATCGGAGTCCAGGAGCGCCTGCCGAGCATCAGCTGGCCGAGTCGGAGGTTCCTCGACGGCAGGCTGCACAGCAATGGTGATAGTTTGACCAGATGTCGCCGATGATGTGAGACCCTCAGTCGGGACTGCTGTCTTCTCCCTCAGGCGTTTCAAGGGCTTACCCTCGATGTCGAACACGCGTCGGGCGACTAGGCTCGGATCCTGCAGCACGTCGATCTTTCTCTTGGCGGCTTGGTCCACCTCGAAGCCGGTGTCCCCAGGAGCTGGAGCCAACACATTGTCAGTCGATCCAGCGTCAGGTAGGGGTCGGTCCTCAGATAGAGCGGGCCCCGGAGGTAGAGCAGGCCCAGCACCGACAGGCAGAGGTGCCGGCACCACGATGATACGACCGTCGCCAGATGGAGCCGGTGCCTGTCCTTGATTCTCAGCAGGCAGATCCACGTAGACCGAGTTGCCTTGCTTTCCTTTGAATTTCTCTTGAGCAGCCCTGAACTCTTGACGCACATGCCAGTCTGCCCACTCCTCCTCGCGGGTAGCATGTCGAAGGTGTTCGGGAGCTGCTCGAATCAGGGCACCTGCGTGTGATAACCAATAGTGACCATTTTCCTCGCCAAGGACCGTAGCCCTCCCATGCCAACGTGCATTATTCTTGCCGTCTTTCTGCCGGCCCTTGCCTCGACCTCGCCGCCAGTAGGCTACCCGATCACCTGCTCGAAACTCTCGGAGGGGACGAGGTCGAGCGTCCAGAGCTGTTCTCATGGCCTCATCGTCACTGTACATCAGGACAGCCATGCGGGCGGCAGTCCGAACAGCCGTGGCCCGCTGGTAGACGTCGCTGTGCAGTGCCAAGCTGTTCGCAACGATGTCAGGTGAATCCTTGAGAAGGTCGGCCGGGAGTCCGGGAGAGGAGGATCACGTCCAAGCACATGTTGCTATGGACTGTGCCCATGCTTCCTCAAGAGGCGGTTCTTCTGATCACAGACTGTACTGACGTATTGCTCCCACTCCTGATGGTTCTTCGGCTGGACTGTCTCGATCACCTTGCTCAGTATGTTGGCGAACCACGAGCCATGTCTTTCAGCCTTTCCGAGTAACCAGTGAGCTTCTCCTGGAATGACGTCGAAGTCCACTCCGTCGCACTCCAGCACCTCGGACATGATGGCACCGGTATTGGCCCGGGCCGAGTCACACTTGGCCCTGACCGGTGCTCCGTACGGCCTTCGCCAGCCCACGTCCCAGGCCTTCCTGAGAGTCTCACCGTTCTCCTCATTACCCGCCAGCGGCATCATCTGTTGGAGAGAGCTGGCACCGTCCACGACGTTCAGAGCGGCCCAAGTCTTCCCAGAGATGTAGTACAGCAGCTCCTTGACGTCGAAGCCTACCTCGGACAACGCCTGAATGTCTCTGGGAACCGTCGCTGGCCGTGACAACTTGGGAGCTCGGTTCTGTTCACATACGTCACACTTGAAATCCCGCGCGATGGCGATGGCCTCGTCAGTCGCGTTACCATGCTTGAGGATGCGGATCAGGTCCCCGACTGCAGGATGGCCAAGATTGACATGGATCTTGCGGACCGCCGTTTCCAGCTTCCGTCGTCGATCTCGAGCTTCAGCTTGGGACTCTGGCGGCTCCTCCACGTCCTGATCAGCCTTCTTGCGCCTCTTGGACGCGGCAAACACTTCCGTCATGAGAGATTCGTGGGTGGGGACCTCGACCAAACCCTGCCAGAGCACGGCCCTCGCCTGCAGCGACTCCTCGACCTCCACCTCGGAAACCAGAGCTGACGTCCCCCTGGACATCCCACTCACGATGGCCCTAATCAGTGCGGGGGGATAGCGCTGAGAAGCTGCGCTCCGTCGTTCACCTCCAGCTCCTCCTTGAATCGTCCCGCGGCGATGGTCGCCTGGGCAGCGTCGAGACAGAGCCTGAGCCAACACCGGACTCGAAGTGATGAACCTGAAGGCCTTGCGATAGGGCTTGCCACTGATCGCGTCATGATAACCATATTGACAACCGTGGCCAACTGCCTCATACGCCCGGTCCTGGCGCCTTAGTCTGATCATCGCAGGTTCGTTCCACGACTGAGCCGACTGTGGCTGCTCGATATAGAAGTGACGGTCGTGAGCCAGTTGGTACTCGGCAACCTGAACGCACAGTCGAAGTAGGAGCCGAGCGCTTGCCAAACGTCGCTGATATTCGGGAGTATCCCTCTGCTTATTCATGTACTGCAGGATGCTAAACAACGTACAGGGTGGCGACATGCCAACCCACTCAGGTTGATCTTCAGCCAGTTGTCGCCACATTTCTCGACGGTGATCTGCGCGCAGGAGGTCCCAGCCGGTGGTCGGGTCCAGGGCCTTTGCTGGGCCCAGACCCTTGAGCTCGGCCTTCGGACCCACTCGCTCAGGGCTGAACAACGCGAAGAGTCCCGCAAGCCGCAGCTGCGCGGTGACCGTGGCGATGTCCTTCACCAATCGTCGTCGCTGTCGGCGGGTGAGCTCGCCAGTGGCATCACCCGATGGAGGATAGGCCTCCGCGAGCTCGTCGATCAGGTCCTCGGAGATACCAGCGTCATCCTCAGCATCGGCAGTAGACTCGACACGGGGCTCGATGCGCTCCTGCCGGTCAGCTGGCATCAGGTCGAGATCCGCTGGTGCTATCGTCGCCAGGCACCGATCATGGTTGTTGCCGATAATGATGCGAGCAGCATCCTCAGCTTCCCTTGGAAGTGTAGGTGGTGGACCTCCAGCCCTGTCGCACATGGTCATGTCCTCGATGTTGCCTGCCGACCCCTCGGGAGCGGGGATCACGTTTGGCTGCTCCTCCGTAGCGGCGACCGTCATGTAGATAGTGACCTCGGGGTCGCTGATCATCGGGCCCAGGTTGTCACGGAAACCCTTGGGGTCAAACTTGGTCAGGGAAAGAACGTAGTGGCCACCAGCACCTGTGGGAAGTGTACACTCCGGCAGATCGGCAATGGCAACTGTGTCCCTGGTGGTGTTAATCTGGGACTTCATGGCCTTGATCTGCTGTTTGGACACGAGGAAAGGCGCCGAACCTGGCACCAAAGACCACTTCGTGACCGCGTTCCTGCCCAGGATCCCACTCGGCAGTAGCACCTCGCCCACCGACGACTGGCTGCCATCGTTGCCGAAGCGGAAGGATACCTGCGGGGCATTGGGTAGAAGTATTGGCTGTAGTCCATGATCCCGTCGGAGTCGTCGGCAGTGCTGCTCGAAGGTCTCCGCGCCCACCGTGCCCTTGGCGCATCCAAGGTCAAGGCCCGCATGGCCTGGCGTCGAAGAGAGAAAAACATCCTTTTTGATCTCAGGGCTCCGATCCGGCCCTAGTGAAACGGGTCTTCTGGATCGTCGCACTGAGATTCTCGTCGAACGTCATGCTCCCGATGGGCTTGATGGGCGTCGGTACGTTATAGAAACATTATGTGAAAAACTGACTCTTCACCGATTCGGTAGAGCTCGCACCTGCCGTGGATTTGCGAGGCTCCTTGCAGTTCTTCTGAGAGTGGCCGATATTTTTACACTTGTGGCACCTTACTCTTGGACGATACGCCTCTAGGTTCGGTTTCACGAAACCTCGACCCCACTTGACCTTCCCGTGTAGCTTCCGCTGCTCTTTCCATGAGATCAAGGCGTCGATGAGATCCCGCTCATCAACAGGTGGGTCGGCATCATCATGTACTCCGTGGTCGGCCAAAAGTGCGTCGCACTCCGGGTCGCCGTCGTCATCGTCGATAGTCTCGTCGCCGTCGAGCTCCTGCTCAGCCACGAAGGCCTTGTGGTGACTCCGACCGCCCATGGCCATCTTCCCAAGGCCTGCCCGATACGTGGCCCTCAGAGCTCTAGCGACGTCGGGCTCCCGCCAGGAGCCGTGGGCTGCGGCCATGACGACCGCCTCCTTCTCGGAGTCCAGTTGGCAACCCTCGAGAAGCATGATGCCGCGCGCGATCTATGGCAAGACAATGCCGTCGCGCTCGGCATCAGCGAAGATGGCCCTGGCTCGGGCAGTGCATGCGTTGGCCTCTTCATGCTTGTGGGTCTTGAGCCTCAGACAGGCACGCATCCCCTCGCCGAGCCGGTCTGAGGCTGGGAGGTCGGGGTACCTGTCGTCAAGGATGGCGAAGATCATCATCTCCGCCAGCCTGCTCGATGAGGTCGTCCTCGGCGTCCTCGATGGCCCTGAAGGCCGCCCCCGTCAGGAGAGTGACCAGTGCTGAGCCTCGAGCATCCTCATTGATATTCTTGGACTTGATCCATGCTCTCGCCCACTTCCTCCATGCCTTGTACTCGGTGGGCTTGTCACCCGAGAACCTCCTGACGGCGCCATTCTGATTGTCGGAGTCGGCCATACCGACGAAGAGAGTTGCAGAACTCCGCGCTCTGCTGGTAGTTGTAGATCAACGGCGTCACCACTCCGATGAGAAAGAAACCGATATGCACACCTCGTGCACAGAAAGAGAAAACACGCTTCGCTCTACCAATGTCGAAGTAACTGTTGTTACGAGTAAATGATGTGACTCATGTATTTTGCACCACCGCGGCACATTGAGCACAAATGCTACACGTACGGATAGCCAGGAGTGATGAAGAGAAAATCACGGCCACTTGATCCCTGGATCGTCACCGGGCGCCCTGCCGCGGCGCTGGGGGCCTTGTAAATTCGCCCGAAGACGGCCCTAGCGTTTCCAGACAACGAAAACGACCAATGACCGCCCGAGATCACTCCAGAATTGGTCCCTGACTGTCCAAGAGGCCTCCAAGACGCCACAAGAGGTCTCCAAGATGGCTCCCAAGGAGCCCCAGGAGGCACAACTAATTTGTTTCTTGATCGATTTTCGAGTTCTCGCCTTTTTAGTTTCCTGACGCTCCACGACGGCCCAAGAGGCTTTAATTTCCGCTCCAAGGCATCCCTAGAGGCCTCGAAGCCAGTCACAAGACAGCCCACGGAGGTCCCAAGACGACGCCAGAGGCGCGCAAGGCGGCCCGAGAGGGCCCCAAGACGGCCCCAAGATGGAGCCAAGAGGGTTGACACGAACCGGAATTCCAAGTCTTCCACCCTGAGAGGCTCTCAGGAGGCCCCGAGAAGCCCAGAATAGGCTCCAAGAGGCCCCAAGAAGCCCCCCAGGGGGCCGAAGAGTATCCGAGAGGCCTCCCACGAAGGCCCCACGAGGCAAACATCCATGTCTTGCCATAGGTTTTTGATTGATGTTAGAGTTTTCAGCCTTTGGGCGCCATGACGCTCCAAGACGGCCCAAAAGGCCTCCAAGACCAATCCAAGATAACCCAAGAGGCCTCCAACAGGGCCCAAGACAGCCCTGTCCCTAATTGGCTTTCCCTCGCCAATGAGTGAATCCCTGGATAGCTCTCTATCCGGATCCAAAGGTCTAGAGTCAGGGTCCCTTTTCAAGTAATGCTCTGGGGGGGCCCCATGTATGTTTCTCTTCCGTAGCCCGTGCTGGCCTCAGTGTGTCATATGCGCGTATTGTGCGCTCTCTCTGACTGTGCTGATAAATCACGACTCGTAATCGTCACGTCTCGATATAATTTGCTGGCTCTTGCCTCGTTCCCGTCGAATGCCCGCGGACGATGAGACAGCTAACAGTGGTAAGTGGATCAGTGGTGGGACAGGCGTTGACGACGGAGCGAGATCGTTTAGCACGAGAGAGGGAGACGCAGGCCAACAAGACACGACAGGTGGGAACGCCAGAAATAATCAGTGTGTGGGTACTGACGACTATGGCTGGTGGTGGTCGTGGGAGGAGTGGAACGGGGGCAAGTCTGGTTGGTGGGATACTTCCAAGACGGATTGGCTTGGCATGGACAATGTAGAATTGTATAAGGCCAATGTTGAGGCCTGGTCGAACCGCACGGCAGTCAAAGCAGAGCAGAGAGCAAAAAGGGTTTTGGAAACGCTTCCAGTAGATATTCAAGTAACATTCAAAATGGTGAGACACGAGATGTCACTCGATGATGGATAGAGCCGTTTGTTGTATCCTCTTAGTATTCTAAATGGAGGACGTCCGGGTGGCAAAGAAAGGGGGGCCCATAACAAAGCATCGTTTGATTATTGGATTCATAGAGGAGAAACGATAACATATTTCATTGTACGCCGGGATGCGCAGTTGACAGAAGCGGAAAGATTTGGATTTGTTCTTCCCGACAATGTCAAATCAAGATATTCCGAGGAAGGAGCAATGTTGACCCCGCAAAATAAAGTCAATATGAGAACGATGGCAAATGGGCATACCGACAGCTGTTCAATCAGAAAGGCGCTTTTGTTGTTAGACGTGAAGGAGAAAGCGATCCTGCCCGGAGGACCAGCCACTGCGGCTAAGACTTTCGCGGCTGGAGAAGCAACTGAGGGCGGAGATCAAGATTGGCAGGGCGTGGGATGGGAAACCTACGTGGAGTACGATGATGTGGACCTACCCGGGGACGAAGTGACACAAGTGTTGGCGGCCTTTGATCAGCAGGACTTGGAGGAGTCAGAAATTATACAAGTTTTCTCAGCCATACTTGGTGAAAAGATCAGCACGCGCAAGAAGAGGACGTGGCAGGAGTCGAGAAAGATAAAACAAGCGAGAAAAGTGGGCAGATAATTCTTCGACAGGAATGATGCGCCTCCTCCTCCAAAATCGGGTTTTAGACGAATTCCGATCAAAGAGTTGAAGAAGAGATCAGAATGTGCGAACTGTTGACAAAAGGGACATTGGGAAGATGAGTGGAAGAATCCGTGTAAGCCACGTCAGGACGACCGAAAAACCAGGGAGACTCAGAAGGGATACTATTTCGAGCTAGCTTCCTCCTCGGCTGACAATCACAATACTTGGGCATCGATTGAAGACATTGTTTCAGATCAGTTGAAAGAGATTCGAAGCAGCGAATGGTTCACGGGATTATCGTCTTCAAACATGTCAGATCACGCTCTTGTGGACACAGCTGCGGGTCAAGCTCGCATCGGGAAGCCCGACGTGCAGAGACTGGCCGAGGCGATGAAGGAAAAGGGTATCAAGTTCAGATCCAGTGGGAGAATCAGTCGACCCCAGCTTCGGGGATTGGAGGTAAGGTGAACCCGATAGGCAAAGCTTTCGTTCCAGTGAGCATTTGGGTCTGTGGAGTAGTTGAATTTCTGATCCTTCCTCACCAGTGCCCTCCGCTCTTACCAGCCCGCTTCCTCGAATTTCTAAAGGCGGTGATTGATTTTAGCAATGATTGTATGAGGGTAGGTGACGAGGGCCAGGAAGTGCCTATGCACCGCCGCGCTGGCGGGCATCGCTCAGTCTCGCTAATCCAGCGCCCGGTGGAGCACTTCGCTCTCGACGACGAGGTGCTCTCGAGGCTGCCCGGCCCCGTCGTTCGGGGCGCCAGGGGCTGGGCGGGTAGTTGTAGGGCAGTATGGGGAAGGGACAGCGGTGCACAGTGTAAATAGCAAAGAAAAGGAGGACAGGAAAGCAGCAGGTGAAGAGGAGGAAGTACAGGAGGACAAAGCTGAGGAAAGAGGAAAGCCCCCGCTAAAGTCGGAAGTAGGAGGAAGCCGGCCTAGGACCGTGCAGGAACCAGAAAGCCAGGACCCAGGAGCTGAGAAGATCAGGGCCCCCGTCGAGTCCTCAGAGTGTAGACCGATCTACGAATCCCGTCACGATGGCAGCTCTCCGGAACCATTTTCTTGTTCAAGACAGGTGAGGCACTCATCCTTTTTCCATTGAGACCGAGGGCAGTGCGAGAGACTGTGGTGATGGTCAAGGCAAAGATCATCAAGGTGCCTCGAGAGGACGAGAGCTCGTCGCGCCTGCTCAGCATGAAGAAGAAGCTCAAGAAGACCCTGGAGAGCCCAGTGGACGAGACCGACGACGAGGAGATGACGCCCGGCTCGTCTTCGCAGGTGCTGGAGGAACCAATCGACTTCACCTTCGAAACGATGGATCAGGAGGACCTCAGCATGCTTCTCTCAGGGGAGCTGGTCTTCACCAAAGGTCACCAGGCGTGGCGCAGGTTCGCTTTGAAGATCATCAAGTTCATGACGCAGGTGAGTATCAACCTCGCCATGGCCATAGCGGTGCCGCTGGGGTATCAGAAGAAGGACGATCCGTTGAATTGCAGTCATCCAGCTTGCCTTCGTCGTCCCGGATCCAACTCGACGAGCGCGTGCGTGCACTGCACGGGCTGCGACCTCCGCCTGGTTGCGCGACAAGACCCCGGAGGAGATCCAGGAGGCGGCGAACCGCAAGTGGCTCGAGGAGCAGAGGCAGGCCAGGAGGATGGCCAAGCGCGTCAAGGACGAGATGCCCTACGAGCCGCCGACCTCGCACATCAACCTGGGAAGCGCGCAGGGATCGGGCGGAGCAGCGAAGACGGAGCCGCAACCACCGCCCGGACTTCGCTCCAAGGCGGGGCCATCGGCACTGTCAGCGGTCAAGTCGCATCCCCCCACGCGCATCCTCAAGAGCGACGGCGCGCTCGAGATCGAGGTGAAGGCTCCTCCGGCCAAACCTCCTCCGACCGCGAGGCCTCCAGTGCAGGTGGGGGCACGCGCAAGAGCGGCGCCAACTCCCAGATTGAGGGCTCCGACTCTGGAGGGAGATCCGTGGCGCTCGAACGCCGACCAGGCGATCACCAGGCGCGAGTTCCAGAGCGAGATGCAGAACATGATGAGGAACGTGAACGAGGCCATCCAGAACGACATCAATCAGATGGCAGGTGCGGCCTGGATCATCCCAGAGGGCGCCCAGAACCAGGACGACTTCAGTGGGTAGAGCGATCCTCTGAGGCGCTCCAGAGATCCACAGTCTTTCCTGCGTGGCAGCTGCCGCCGCGTGCGAGAGAGACCGCAATGTCTCTTCTGGCTCATCCTGATAACCTGAAGTGGGCCTCTGCGAGGCCAATGAGGGTAGGATTGCGGAGGAAAAGAAAGCAGACGGCTGAAATATTCAGTTTGGGCCCCGTGATCCATAAGGTCTCCGGGAAAGAGCCACTCCGGAGGAGATATCTCGAGCCGCCGGATGGTCCTCCAGGATCCTGAAAGACAAAGAAAAGCAGGCGTTCTGGATTGGGGCATCCCTGGGCAAAGTCAGAGCGACGCTGTTTCCGGGAACAGTTCCCGAAAGCATTCGAAGGATCAGGATAAGGAAAGCCGACGGAAAAGTGTTCGACAGGATCTGGGACCCCCCCCTGCTCACTGAAGTGGCCCAAGAGGGCCTGAGGAAAGAGGGCGAGGTAGAGGTGTGGGAGGAAAGACAGGAGGAGGAACCAGGAGCAAGACAGGAGGAAAGCGCAGCGAAGCCAGACGACTCTGAGGAGCCACACTTAGGTGAAAGCTTGATTGAGGTCGAAGAAGATTTGTTCTCAGCCCTGGCTGCCGACGTCGATCGTCGATCTGCCACTTTACCTAGGCGCGGAAGGGAAGAGGCCCTTAAGCTTTTACAAGGAAGAGGAGTGAGGGCTTCGAGGAGAAAAGTGTCCGTCTCGGTTCGCCAAGGTTTAGGAAAGAAAGGCTCGGCTGCTTTCTTAGAGATATTCTCGGTGCCCAGGGTCACCTCAGAGCTGTCCTAGAGAAAGCAAAGGGTCTGTCAAGCCATGGACCTCCTCACGGGCTTCGATCTGTTGTCCGAGTCCGGGGAAAGGGCGCTCTGGAAAGTCCTAGAGGAGGAAGCTCCCGAGTTCGCCATGATGTCGCCGTTTTGCAAAGCCTTTAGCCAAGCTAGAAGAGCAGTATGGCATCACATGGATGAGGGTAAAGTTGATGAGGAGGAGGAGAAGGGTCTCAGAGCTTTCTTGCTGCGCGCACGCGTTGCTGAATACCAGGCTCAGCGAGGGAGATTCTTCATGATCGAGCATCCTTTGACTTCCCTCGCTTGGGGGGCCAAGGCGGCCGACGTCATCTTCTCTCTTCCTGGGGTAGAGACCGTAGAGTGCGATCAGTGTCAGTTCGGGCTCGGCGTCAGTGAGGATGGAATGTCGAAGAAACCCACTCGCTTCGCTTCGAACAGTGTCGAAGCTTTGAGACGGTGCCAGAGAGAGTGCTCGGGTGGTCACAAGCACATTCAATGGGTGGGAGGGGCCAGGACTCACGCTTCTGAGAAGTATCCCGATGCTCTCGCCGAGGCGATCGCTGACGGAGTCGAGGGCGCTCTGAGGCGAGCGCTGCTGCGAGGCTCTCAGTTTGCCGCCCCAGTTGAGCGCGGCACTTTTGCCAGTGACGTCTAGCACGAGCCAGAGCCTAGCGAGGAGCGCGGTTGCCTTCGCAGCTGGCCAGATCTCGGTGCCGAAGCCGGTGGGGATGAGAGAGTGGAAACCGAGGAAGTAAGCCAGAAAACAGACCCAGAGGAGAAAGCTGAGGAGGGAAGAGTCGCTAAGGAGGCCAAAGATCAGCTACCTCAACTTCACGTCAACTTAGGTCATCCGCTTCTTGGAGATTTTCTTCGGGCTCTTCGAGTTTCCAGAGTGCGTCCTAATATCATCAAGTGGACCCGGGAGAATTGCAGGTGCGAAGATTGTGATTCACAGAAGAGACTTAGCTGGAGAAGAACAGCTCACTTGCCGCGCACCTTTCATTTTAATCGCTGGATCGCCGTAGACCTCGTGTACAGGAATCTCCAGGGTCAGAGCGCTCCGATTTTGAACATCATTGACCACGGGACTAGCTTCCAGGTCGCGACGGTTCTGAAGCAGCCCACGGCCCACGAGGCCTGGTCTGGTTTTTCGAGAACTTGGTTGAGGTATTTCGGACCACCGGAGATTCTGATGTCGGATGGAGGACCGGAGTTTGCCGGTCTTTTTGACAATCTTGCGAGCATCGCGGCATCTTCCGGCACATCTGTGATGCCAGTTCTCCGCGCCAGAACGGGCGCGCAGAGAGGCATGGTGGCTGGCTGAAGAGCATGCTTCACAAGGCGGCGGCCGAAGTTCCCCCGAGGAATACCGAGGAGTTGGAGGATCTCTTGGGAGAAGTTCTTGGGGCCAAGAATCGTCATTTTCATCGTGGCGGGTTTTCGCCTTATCAGTTGGTGCTGATCTGGCGCCCAGCTCTGCCGATCAAGATACCGCCGCTGCGTCTTTTGCTAGGGGGGACAAGGTGCGAGAGGCTGCTCGGAGAGCGGCTTTTACCATTGAAGTTCAGAGTCGAGTTGACGAGGCTCGAAAAGCCCGGCGACACGCGCACAAACATTTCAGTCCAGGTCAATGGGTCTATGTTTGGAGAAAGACCGCCCCACAGACTCGCACCGTCTTACTTCAGACAGATCGATGGGTGGGACCTGGGGCAGTCGTTTGGCAGCAAGGGGGTACTGTATGGGTAGCTATGAGGTCAAAGCTTTGGAAATGCTTTCAGGAACAAGTACGGTCGGCCACCCGGCACGAGTCCTTAGGCGCAGAGCTCCTTAGCGATCCTAGCTTTGACCACCTGAGGGAAGATCTAAGGCGACCGAATGAATTTGCTGAGCTTGAAGTTGTCTTCTCCACTGCTCGCGCAAACATCCCGCCCACCCACCCGCAACTTGGTTTGCAAAAGCCTGTTAAGACCGACTACGACGACACCGACGACAACGACTAGGACGACACCGACGACGTCTCCGACGACTTCGACGACGACAGCGACGCCGACGACGACGAAGACGACGACGACGACGCCAACGAAGGCGACGACGAGAAAGGGGGAAGGACGACGACGGCGACAACGACGACAACGACGAAGGAGGAGGGAGGACGGTGACGACGCGAACGACGACGAAGGAGGAAGGGCGGCGACGCCGACGACGACAACGACGAGGGAGGAGGGAAGACGACGACGACAACGACGACGACGACGGCGACGACATAGGAGGGACGACGATGAGACGCCGACGACGGACGATGACGACGACGCGGGAGGAGGAGGAAGGACGACCACGGCGACAACGACGATGGAAACGACCACGACGCCAAAAAGGACGACGACGACAAACATGAGAAAAGACAGAGGACGACGTAGGCGACGACGACGACGACGCGGGAGGAGGGAGGACGGCGACGACGACGACGACGACGCAAGAGCGCGCGCGCACGCTTTTGTTGAAAATCCGTGTTGCGAAACCTTGGGTTCTTGTAGGTTTTTTGGACGCGCGATTTTGAAATCCTTCCGAAACCGATGGGTTTCGAAGGTTTTCGGCATACGTCCGCGACGACGCGCGCGTCTGCACTTCGCCCCGTTTTTTTGCAGAGGATTCTCGCGACGGCACACGCGCAAGGGCGTTCGACAGATTTCGACGTGCGCGCGCGCGAAGCCCGTTTGAACAACTCGAAAAAAAAAGCTCATAGTTTTCTGAAGATTTCGCAAGAGCTCGCGCGGAAGCTTGTTTAGCAAACCAGCGTTGCGAAACCATTTTTTTTTTCGGAAACTCGATTGCGAAATCCTTCCGGCACCGAAGGTTTTTGAAGGATTTCGGCACGCGGCCGCGACGACGCGCGCGCGTGCACTTCGTCCAGTTTTTTGCAAGGGATTCGTGAAAAAAAGTGATATGTTAGAAAGAAAAATGCCCCCGCATAGTGTTATTTGACAGGGGGCCGCAGGGGGGGGGGCCCGGCTTGGCTGGGATGGTATGAATTCATATTTAGGATGGACATGTGGTCAGAATCATATATGATTTACAGCACGCGCGGGGGAACCGATAAGTCCGGGGGGGGGGTCGAATCTATTAGTTTTTTAGAAAGGAGAATAAAGGGGAATCAAAGAGTTGGAGCCGTCGATGTCGAAGCAGAAGGACCCCCGCCGGAAGAAACTTGGGGCTCCAGGAGACCCGAGAAGGCTCTAGGAGGCCCAGGAGGAGGAGGAGGAGAAGCAGGCGAAGATAGTTCAGGAGGAGTTCCGATTTCCCCAATGAGGCCCCCGCCAGAAGGTTTGGCACCCATGCCAGAGGAGGCTCCAGAAAGACAGGTGCCCCCGGGAGCCCTGAGCACCCAGCTTCCCTCAGATGGCGGATCTGGTCCTGCGCGCCGGGAGGCCGGTCAGGCACCGAGCGTCGGAGACAGTGCCAGGCTGGAGGCGAGTCCAGCGCCCAGTCAGGCACCCTCCGTTTCTGGCAGCTTCAAGGACCTGAGGCGAAGAATGGAAGCCTCGGAGCTTGCGCAGGTTCGTGTTTTAAGATCTCGTCTCACTCCCGCCGAGGAGGCAATTCAGGACCCTGGAAGAGTGAAGAGGGGCGTTCAGGAGTGGGAAGGAGGTCGAGAAGTGTTTCAGAAGCTGTCGGACGGGTCAGTGGTCGAAAGCATGATGAGGAAAGCAGAAGAGGAGGAGATGAGAGTAGAACCAACCGACTCAGCAGCGGCAGCAGCATCCTCAGCGCCAGCATCAGCCAGCGCGTTGCACTCCAGAGAAGCAGCAGAGGAGGAGGAGGAGAAGGACAGCGAAGACGAGGAGGAAGCTCAGGAGCAGGAGGAGTTGTGGTCCACTTTGCTGTCTTGGGGCGAAGCCCTCTCGGACGGCCATGCATCTTTTGCGAGTTTGCCGGGCGCGTCGAAGACCCCGGCGCCCCAGCGAGGCGCAGAGGTGACACTGAAGCATCTCACGCCTCAACAGAGGCAACTCTTCCTTTTCTCGGATGCGAAGGAATGGCAGGCGACCATCTCCTCCGGAGCCGTGAGAATCGCGCCGGCTGACGAGGCCATGATGATAAGGAGGAGGCATCCCGAAAGGATATTACCCAGTAGGATGGTGAGGATGTTCAAGCCAAAGGAGGGAATAGGAACATAGCCGATTGCCAAAAGCCGTTGGTGCGTCAGAGGGCATCAAGACCCTGATCATGACGAACTGCGCGTCTATGCGCCGACTCGGCAGAGCAAAAGCATCATGGCAGTTTTGCAAATCATATGTTCGATGGGTTGGAACCTGAACGTGGCAGATTGCAAACACGCCACCTGTCAATCAGACAAGCTTCAGCGACCTCGAGGATCAATATACTGCGAGCCCTGTGAGGGCCTTCCGGTCCAGAAGGGCCAACTCATCGAGCTGGTGGCCCCAGTGTGCGGCCTCAATGATGCCCCGATTCGGCGGCGTCAGACACTTACGAGCTGGCTGGGGGAGCAGTGGTATCGCAAGTCGCTGGTGGAGCCATGCTTGTGGCTAAAACATAACAAAGTCGGCAGGCTCGAGTCGCTTATCCTTATCGAAGTGGACGGTCCCATTGTGGCCAGTGACGAAGGTTCGGAGGAGGAGTTGAGGAAGTGGCTGACGCAAACGTTTCGTTTTGGGGAATGGCAAAGCAAGGAGGCCGATTATGCGGGGAGACACCTGAAGCAACTTCCTGACACAATTATTGTGGAACAAGAAAAATATATCCGCGAGCAGCTCACCCCCCATGCACCTTGATAAGCATCGACGCTCAGAACCTGACAGTCCACTTCGCTCGGACGAAATCAAATCTAATCGGTCGATGATTGCGCAGATTCAGCGGGTGTCTCGCGACAGCCGACCAGACATTTCAGGCGGAGCCTCTCTTCAAGCGGCAGCGTTGCCCTCGCCTTCGGTTTCAGACGCGCTGTTGGCTATCAAGATCGTGAGGCATCTAAAAGCTACCGCCAATCAGTATCTGTCGATATGGCCCGTCAACCCCAGCAGCGCGACCATGGCGGCCGCGTCAGACGCCCGCGGCCCCGGGACCGCAAGGAGAGGAGGAGCTCAAGGGGCTTGGATGGTTATGATGGCGGAGGGAAGCATCAGGAACAACAGGAGGGCACGAGTCAGCATCCTCTCATGGAGATCT